>JBBPBR010001765.1:0-26517 GCA_037974775.1 Cicer pinnatifidum
CACACCTATTGGATGCACAAGATTGGTTAAAAACCCTAATTGGACAAGAATATGCCTAGGGAGGACGAAAATGACCTAATTGATCATCCAATGACACAAACACACCTATTGGATGCACAAGATTGGTTAAAAACCCTAATTGGACAAGAATATGCCTGGGGAGGACGAATATGACCTAATTATTCATCCAATGACACGAACACACCTATTGGATGCACAAGATTGGTTAAAAACCCAAATTGGACAAGAATAAGCCTAGGGAGGACGAAAATGACCTAATTTATCATCCAATGACACAAACGCACATATTGGATGCCCAAGATTGGTTAAAAACCATAATTGGACAAGAATATGCCTAGGGAGGACGAAAATGACCTAAGTGATCATCCAATGACACAAACACACCTATTGGATGCACAAGATTGGTTGAAAACCCTAATTGGAAAAGAAAATGCCTAGGGAGGACGAAAATGACCTAATTGATCATCCAATGACACAAATACACCTATTGGATGCACAAGATTGGTTAAAAACCCTAATTGGACAAGAATAAGCCTAGCGAGGACGAAAATGACCTAATTGATCATCCAATGACACAAGCACACCTATTGGATGCACAAGATTGGTTAAAAACCCTAATTGGACAAGAATATGCCTAGGGAGGACGAAAATGACCTAAATATTAATTCAATGAAACAACTCAACTTATTGGATGCACAAGATTGGTTAAAAACCCTAATAGGACAAGAATAAGCCTAGGGAGGACGAAAATGACCTAAGTGATCATCCAATGACACAAACACACCTATTGGATGCACAAGATTGGTTAAAAACCCTAATTGGACAAGAATATGCCTAGGGAGGACGAAAATGACCTAAATATTAATTCAATGACACAAACAAACTTATCGGATGCCCAAGAGTGGTTAAAAACCCTAATTGGACAAGAATAAGCCTAGGGAGGACGAAAATGACCTAATTGATCATCCAATGACACAAACACACCTATTGGATGCACAAGATTGGTTAAAAACCCTAATTGGACAAGAATATGCCTAGGGAGGACGAAAATGACCTAATTGATCATCCAATGACACAAATGAACTTATTGGATGCACAAGATTAGTTAAAAACCCTAATTGGACAAGAATAAGCTTTGGGAGGACGAAAATTACCTAATTGATCATCCAATGACACAAACACACCTATTGGATGCACAAGATTGGTCTAAAACTCTAAATGAGCAAGAATATGCCTAGGGAGGACGAAAATGACCAAAATGTTAATCCAATGACACAAATGAACGTATTGGATGCACAAGATTGGTTAAAAACCCTAATTGGACAAGAATAAGCCTAGGGAGGACGAAAATGACCTAATTGATCATCCAATGACACAAACACACCTATTGGATGCACAAGATTGGTTAAAAACCCTAATTGGACAAGAATATGCCTAGGGAGGACGAAAATGACCTAATTGATCATCCAATGACACAAACACACCTATTGGATGCACAAGATTGGTTAAAAACCCTAATTGGACCAAAAAATGCCTAGGGAGGACGAAAATGACCTAATTGATCATCCAATGACACAAATACACCTATTGGATGCACAAGATGGGTTAAAAACCCTAATTGGACAAGAATATGCCTAAGGAGGACGAAAATGACCTAAATGTTAATCCAATGACACAAATGAACTTATTAGATGTACAAGATTGGTTAAAAACCCTAATTGGACAAGAATAAGCCTAGGGAGGACGAAAATGACCTAATTGATCATCCAATGACACAAACACACCTATTGGATGCACAAGATTGGTTAAAAACCCTAATTGGACAAGAATATGCCTAGGGAGGACGAAAATGACCTAATTGATCATCCAATGACACAAACACACCTATTGGATGCACAAGATTGGTTAAGAACCCTAATTGGACAAGAATATGCCTAGGGAGGACGAAAATGATCTAAATATTAATTCAGTGACACAAACAAACTCATTGGATGCACAAGATTGGTTAAAAACCCTAATTGGACATTAATAAGCCTAGGGAGGACGAGAATGACCTAATTGATCATCCAATGACACAAATACACCTGTTGGAAGCACAACATTGGTTAAAAACCCTAATTGGACAAGAATAAGCCTAGGGAGGACGAAAATGACCTAATTGATCATCCAATGACACAAACACACCTATTGGATGCACAAGATTGGTTAAAAACCCTAATTGGACAAGAATATGCCTAGGGAGGACGAAAATGACCTAATTGATCATGCAATGACACAAACACACCTATTGGATGCACAAGATCGGTTAAAAACCCTAATTGGACAAGAATAAGCCTAGGGAGGACGAAAATGACCTAATTGATCATCCAATGACACAAACACACCTATTGGATGCACAAGATTGGTTAAAAACCCTAATTGGACAAGAATATGCCTAGGGAGGACGAAAATGACCTAATTGATCATCCAATAACATAAATGAACTTATTGGATGCACAAGATTAGTTAAAAACCCTAATTGGACAAGAATAAGCCTAGGGAGGACGAAAATGACCTAATTGATCATCCAATGACACAAACACACCTATTGGATGCACAAGATTGGTTAAAAACCCTAATTGGACAAGAATATGCCTAGGGAGGACGAAAATGACCTAAATATTAATTCAATGACACAAACAAAGTTATTGGATGCACAAGATTGGTTGAAAACCCTAATTGGACAAGAATAAGCCTAGGGAGGACGTAAATGACCTAATTGATCATCCAATGACACAAACAGACCTATTGGATGCACAAGATTGGTTTAAAACCCTTATTGGACAAGAATATGCCTAGGGAGGACGAAAATGACCTAAATATTAATTCAATGACACAAACAAACTTATCGGATGCACAAGATTAGTTAAAAACCCTAATTGGACAAGAATAAGCCTAGGGAGGACGAAAATGACCTAATTGATCATCCAATGACACAAACACACCTATTGGATGCACAAGATTGGTTAAAAACCCTAATTGGACAAGAATATGCCTAGGGAGGACGAAAATGACCTAAATATTAATTCAATGACACAAACAAAGTTAGTGGATGCACAAGATTGGTTGAAAACCCTAATTGGACAAGAATAAGCCTAGGGAGGACGTAAATGACCTAATTGATCATCCAATGACACAAACAGACCTATTGGATGCACAAGATTGGTTTAAAACCCTTATTGGACAAGAATATGCCTAGGGAGGACGAAAATGACCTAAATATTAATTCAATGACACAAACAAACTTATCGGATGCACAAGATTAGTTAAAAACCCTAATTGGACAAGAATAAGCCTAGGGAGGACGAAAATGACCTAATTGATCATCCAATGACACAAACACACCTATTGGATGCACAAGATTCGTTAAAAACCCTAATTGGACAAGAATATACCTAGGGAGGACGAAAATGACCTAATTGATCATCCAATGACACAAACACACCTATTGGATGCACAAGATTGGTTAAAAACCCTAATTGGACAAGAATATGCCTAGGGAGGATGAAAATGACCTAAATGTTAATCCAATGACACAAACAAACTTATCGGATGCACAAGATTGGTTAAAAACCCTAATTGGACAAGAATAAGCCTAGGGAGGACGAAAATGACCTAATTGATCATCCAATGACACAAACACACCTATTGGATGCACAAGATTGGTTAAAAACCCTAATTGGACAAGAATATGCCTAGGGAGGACGAAAATGATCTAAATGCTAATCCAATGACACAACTCAACTTATTGGATGCACAAGATTGGTTAAAAACCCTAATTGGGCAAGAATAAGCCTAGGGAGGACGAAAATGACCTAATTGATCATCCAATGACACAAACACACCTATTGGATGCATAAGATTGGTTAAAAACCCTAATTGGACAAGAATAAGCCTAGGGAGGACGAAAATGACCTAATTGATCATCCAATGACACAAACAAACATATTGGATCCACAAGATTGGTTAAAAACCCTAATTGGACAAGAATAAGCCTAGGGAGGACGAAAATGACCTAATTGATCATCCAATGACACAAACACACCTATTGGATGCACAAGATTGGTTAAAAACCCTAATTGGACAAGAATATGCCTAGGGAGGACGAAAATGACCTAAATGTTAATCCAATGACACAAATTAACTTATTGGATGCACAAGATTGGTTAAAAACCTTAATTGGACAAGAATAAGTCTAGGGAGGACGAAAATGACCTAATTGATCATCCAATGACACAAACCAACCTATTGGATCCAAAAGATTGGTTAAAAACTCTAATTTGACAAGATGATGCCTAGGGAGGACGAAAATGACCTAAATATTAATTCAATGACACAACAATTTTATTGGATGCACAAGATTGGTTAAAAACCCTAATTGGACAAGAATAAGCCTAGGGAGGACGAAAATGACCTAATTGATCATCCAATGACACAAACACACCTATTGGATGCACAAGATTGGTTAAAAACCCTAATTGGACAAGAATAAGCCTAGGGAGATTGAAAATGACCTAAATGTTCATCCAATGACACAACTCAACTTATTGGATGCACAAGATTGGTTAAAAACCCTAATTGGACAAGAATAAGCCTAGGGAGGACGAAAATGACCTAATTGATCATCCAATGACACAAACACACCTATTGGATGCCCAAGATTGGTTAAAAACTATAGTTGGACAAGAACATGCCTAGGGAGGACGAAAATGACCTAATTGATCATCCAAATACACTAATGAACTTATTGGATGCACAAGATTGGTTAAAAACCCTAATTGGACAAGAATAAGCCTAGGGAGGACGAAAATGACCTAATTGATCATCCAATGACACAAACACACCTATTGGATGCACAAGATTGGTTAAAAACCCTAACTAGACAAGAATATGCCTAGGGATGACGAAAATGACCTAATTGATCATCCAATGACACAAACACACCTATTGGATGCACAAGATTGGTTAAAAACCCTAATTTGACAAGAATATGACTAGGGAGGACGAATATGACCTAAATGTTAATCCAATAACACAAATGAACTTATTGGATGCACAAGATTGGTTAAAAACCCTAATTGGACAAGAATAAGCCTAGGGAGGACGAAAATGACCTAATTGATCATCCAATGACACAAACACACCTATTGGATGCACAAGATTGGTTAAAAACCCTAATTGGACAAGAATAAGCCTAGGAAGGACTAAAATGACCTAATTGATCTTCCAATGACACAAACACACCTATTGGATGCACAAGATTGGTTAAATCCCTAATTGGACAAGAATATGCCTAGGGAGGACGAAAATGACCTAATTGATCATCCAATGACACAAACACACCTATTGGATGCACAAGATTGGTTAAAAACCATAATTGGACAAGAATAAGCCTAGGGAGGACGAAAATGACCTAATTGATCATCCAATGACACAAACACACCTATTGGATGCACAAGATTGGTTAAAAACCCTAATTGGACAAGAATATGCCTAGGAAGGACGAAAATGACCTAAATATTAATTCAATGATACAAACAAACTTATCGGATGCACAAGATTGGTTAAAAACCCTAATTGGACAAGAATAAGCCTAGGGAGGACGAAAATGACCTAATTGATCATCCAATGACACAAACACACCTATTGGATGCACAAGATTGGTTAAAAACCCTAATTGGACAAGAATATGCCTAGGGAGGACGAAAATCACCTAATTGATCATCCAATGACACTAATGAACTTATTGGATGCACAAGATTGGTTAAAAACCCTAATTGGACAAGAATAAGCCTAGGGAGGACGAAAATGACCTAATTGATCATCCAATGACACAAACACACCTATTGGATGCACAAGATTGGTTAAAAACCCTAATTGGACAAGAATATGCCTAGGGAGGACGAAAATGACCTAAATATTAATTCAATGACAAAAACAAAGTTATTGTATGCACAAGATTGGTTTAGAACCCTACTTGGACAAGAATAAGCCTAGGGAGGACGAAAATGACCTAATTGATCATCCAATGACACAAACACACCTATTGGATGCACAAGATTGGTTAAAAACCCTAATTGGACAAGAATAAGCCTAGGGAGGACGAAAATGACCTAATTGATCATCCAATGACACAAACACACTAATTGGACAAGAATATGTCTAGGGAGGACGAATATGACCTAATTGATCATCCAATGACACAAACACACCTATTGGATGCACAAGATTGGTTAAAAACCCAAATTGGACAAGAATAAGCCTAGGGAGGACGAAAATGACCTAATTTATCATCCAATGACACAAACGCACATATTGGATGCCCAAGATTGGTTAAAAACCCTAATTGGACAAGAATATGCCTAGGGAGGACGAAAATGACCTAATTGATCATCCAATGACACAAACACACCTATTGGATGCACAAGATTGGTTAAAAACCCTAATTGGAAAAGAAAATGCCTAGGGAGGACAAAAATGACCTAATTGATCATCCAATGACACAAATACACCTATTGGATGCACAAGATTGGTTAAAAACCCTAATTGGACAAGAATAAGCCTAGCGAGGACGAAAATGACCTAATTGATCATCCAATGACACAAGCACACCTATTGGATGCACAAGATTGGTTAAAAACCCTAATTGGACAAGAATATGCATAGCGAGGACGAAAATGACCTAGATATTAATTCAATGAAACAACTCAACTTATTGGATGCACAAGATTGGTTAAAAACCCTAATAGGACAAGAATAAGCCTAGGGAGGACGAAAATGACCTAATTGATCATCCGATGACACAAACACACTAATTGGACAAGAATATGTCTAGGGAGGACGAATATGACCTAATTGATCATCCAATGACACAAACACACCTATTGGATGCACAAGATTGGTTAAAAACCCAAATTGGACAAGAATAAGCCTAGGGAGGACGAAAATGACCTAATTTATCATCCAATGACACAAACGCACATATTGGATGCACAAGATTGGTTAAAAACCCTAATTGGACAAGAATAAGCCTAGGGAGGACGAAAATCACCTAAATGTTAATCCAATGACACAACTCAACTTATTGGATGCACAAGATTGGTTAAAAACCCTAATTGGACAAGAATAAGCCTAGGGAGGACGAAAATGACCTAATTGATCATCCAATGTCACAAACACACCAATTGGATGCACAAGATTCGTTAAAAACCCTAATTGTACAAGAATATGCCTAGGGAGGACGAAAATGACCTAATTGATCATCCAATGAAACAAACACACCTATTGGATGCACAAGATTAGTTAAAAACCCTAATTGGACAAGAATATGCCTAGGGAGGACGAAAATGACCTAATTGATCATCCAATGACACAAACACACCTATTGGATGCACAAGATTGGTTAAAAACCCTAATTGGACAAGAATATGCCTAGGGAGGACGAAAATGACCTAATTGATCATCCAATGACACAAACACACCTATTGGATGCACAAGATCGGTTAAAAACCCTAATGGGACAAGAATAAGCCTAAGGAGGACGAAAATGACCTAATTGATCATCCAATGACACAAACACACCTATTGGATGCACGAGATTGGCTAAAAACCTTAATCGGACAAGAATATGCCTAGGGAGGACGAAAATGACCTAATTGATATTCGAATGACACAAATGAACTTATTGGATGCACAAGATTAGTTAAAAACCCTAATTGGACAAGAATAAGCCTAGGGAGGACGAAAATAACCTAATTGATCATCCAATGACACAAACCCACCTATTGGATGCACAAGATTGGTCTAAAACTCTAATTGGACAAGAATATGCCTAAGGAGGACGAAAATGACCTAAATGTTAATCCAATGACACAAATGAACGTATTGGATGCACAAGATTGGTTAAAAACCCTAATTGGACAAGAATAAGCCTAGGGAGGACGAAAATGACCTAAATGTTAATCCAATGACACAACTCAACTTATTGGAAGCACAAGATTGGTTAAAAACCCTAATTGGATAAGAATAAGCCTAGGGAGGACGAAAGTGACCTAATTGATCATCCAATGACACAAACACACCTATTGGATGCACAAGATTGGTTAAAAACCCTAATTGGACAAGAATATGCCTAGGGAGGACGAAAATGACCTAATTGATCATCCAATGACACAAACACACCTATTGGATGCACAAGATTGGTTAAAAACCCTAATTGGACAAGAATAAGCCTAGTGAGGACGAAAATGACCTAATTGATCATCAAATGACACTAACACACCTATTGGAAGCACAAGAATGGTTAATAACCCTACTTGGACAAGAATATGCCTAGGGAGGACGAAAATGACCTAATTGATCATCCAATGACACAAATGAACATATTGGATGCACAAGATTTGTTAAAAACCCTAATTGGACAAGAATAAGTCTAGGGAGGACGAAAATGACCTAATTGATCATCCAATGACACAAACACACCTATTGGATGCACAAGATTGGTTAAAAACCCTAATTGGACAAGAATATGCCTAGGGAGGACGAAAATGACCTAATTGATCATCCAATGACACAAACACACCTATTGGATGCACAAGATTGGTTAAAAACCCTAATTGGACAAGAATAAGCCTAGGGAGGACAAAAATGACCTAATTGATCATCCAATGACACAAACACACCTATTGGATGCACAAGATTGGTTAAAAACCCTAATTGGACAAGAATATGACTAGGGACGACGAAAATGATCTAAATGTAAATCTAATGACACAACTCAACTTATTGGATGCACAAGATTGGTTAAAAACCCTAATTGGACAAGAATAAGCCTAGGGAGGACGAAAATGACCTAATTGATCATCCAATGACACAAACACACCTATTGGATGCACAAGATTGGTTAAAAACCCTAATTGGACAAGAATAAGCCTAGGGAGGACAAAAATGACCTAATTGAGCATCCAATGACATAAACACACCTATTGGATGCACAAGATTGGTTAAAAACCCTAATTGGACAAGAATAAGCCTAGGGAGGACGAAAATGACCTAATTGATCATCCAATGACACAAACACACCTATTGGATGCACAAGATTGGTTAAAAACCCTAATTGGACAAGAATATGCCTAGGGAGGACGAAAATGACCTAATTGATCATCCAATGACACAAACACACCTATTGGATGCACAAGATTGGTTAAAAACCCTAATTGGACAAGAATAAGCCTAGGGAGGACAAAAATGACCAAAATGTTAATCAAATGACACAACTCAACTTATTGGATGCACAAGATTGGTTAAAAACCCTAATTGGACAAGAATAAGCATAGGGAGGACGAAAATGACCTAATTGATCATCCAATGACACAAACACACCTATTGGATGCACAAGATTGGTTAAAAACCCTAATTGGACAAGAATATGCCTAGGGAGGATGAAAATGACCTAAATGTTAATCCAATGACACAAGCGAACTTATTGGATGCACAAGATTGGTTAAAAACCCTAATTGGACAAGAATAAGCCTAGGGAGGACGAAAATGACCTAATTGATCATCCAATGACACAAACACACCTATTGGATGCACAAGATTGGTTAAAAACCCTAATTGGACAAGAATATGCCTAGGGAGGACGAAAATGACCTAAATATTAATTCAATGAAACAAACAAACTTATTGGAAGCACAAGATTGGTTAAAAACCCTAATTGGACAAGAATAAGCATAGGGAGGACGAAAATGACCTAATTGATCATCCAATGACACAAACACACCTATTGGATGCACAAGATTGGTTAAAAACCCTAATTGGACAAGAATATGCCTAGGGAGGACGAAAATGACCTAATTGATCATCCAATGACACAACCAAACTTATTGGATGCACAAGATTGGTTAAAAACCCTAATTGGACAAGAATAAGCCTAGGGAGGACGAAAATGACCTAATTGATCATCCAATGACACAAACACACCTATTGGATGCACAAGATTGGTTAAAAACCCTAATTGGACTAGAATATGCCTTAGGAGGACGAAAATGACCTAAATATTAATTCAATGACATAAACAAAGTTATTCGATGCACAAGATTGGTTAAAAACCCTAATTGGACAAGAATAAGCCTAGGGAGGACGAAAATGACCTAATTGATCATCCAATGACACAAACACACCTATTGGATGCACAAGATTGGTTAAAAACCCTAATTGGAAAAGAATAAGCCTAGGGAGGACGAAAATGACCAAATTGATTATCCAATGACACAAACACACCTATTGGATTCACAAGATTGGTTAAAAACGCTAATTGGACAAGAATAAGCATAGGGAGGACGAAAATGACCTAATTGATCATCCAATGACACAAACAAACCTATTGGATGCAACAGATTGGTTTAAAACCCTAGTTGCACAAGAATATGCCTAGGGAGGACGAAAATGACCTAATTGATCATCCAATGACACAAATGAACTTATTGGATGCACAAGATTGGTTAAAAACCCTAATTGGACAAGAATAAGCCTAGGGAGGACGAAAATGACCTAATTGATCATCCAATGACACAAACACACCTATTGGATGCACAAGATTGGTAAAAAAACCCAAATTGGACAAGAATAAGCCTAGGGAGGACGAAAATGACCTAATTGATCATCCATTGCCACAAACACACCAATTGGATGCACAAGATTGGTTAAAAACCCTAATTGGACAAGAATATGCCTACGGAGGACGAAAATGACCTAAATATTAATTCAATGACACAACTCAACTTATTGGATGCACAAGATTTGTTAAAAACCCTAATTGGATAAGAATATGCCTAGGGAGGACGAAAATGACCTAAATGTTAATCCAATGACACAAATGAACTTATTGGATGCACAAGATTGGTTAAAAACCCTAATTGGACAAGAATAAGCCTAGGGAGGACGAAAATAACCTAATTGATCATCCAATGACACAAACACACCTATTGGATGCACAAGATTGGTTAAAAACCCTAATTGGACAAGAATATGCCTAGGGAGGACGAAAATGACCTAAATGTTAATCCAATTACACAAAGGAACTTATTGGATGCACAAGATTGGTTAAAAACCCTAATTGGATAAGAATAAGCCTAGGGAGGATGGAAATGACCTAAATGTTAATCCAATGACACAACTCAACTTATTGGATGCACAAGATTGGTTAAAAACCCTAATTGGACAAGAATAAGCCTATGGAGGACGAAAATGACCTAATTGATCATCCAATGACACAAACACACCTATTGGATTCACAAGATTGGTTAAAAACCCTAATTGGACAAGAATAAGCCAAGGGAGGACGAAAGTGACCTAAATGTTAATCCAATGACACAACTCAACTTATTGGATGCACAAGATTGGTTAAAAACCCTAATTGGACAAGAATAAGCCTAGGGAGTACGAAAATGACCTAATTGATCATCCAATGACAGAAACACACCTATTGGATGCACAAGATTGGTTAAAAACCCTAATTGGACAAGAATATGCCTAGGGAGGACGAAAATGACCTAAATATTAATTCAATGACACAAACAAACTTATCGGATGCACAAGATTGGTTAAAAACCCTAATTGGACAAGAATAAGCCTAGGGACGACGAAAATGACCTAATTGATCATCCAATGACACAAACACACCTATTGGATGCACAAGATTGGTTAAAAACCCTAATTGGAAAAGAAAATGCCTAGGGAGGACGAAAATGACCTAATTGATCATCCAATGACACAAATACACCTATTGGATGCACAAGATTGGTTAAAAACCCTAATTGGACAAGAATAAGCCTAGCGAGGACGAAAATGTCCTAATTGATCATCCAATGACACAAGCACACCTATTGGATGCACAAGATTGGTTAAAAACCCTAATTGGACAAGAATATGCATAGGGAGGACGAAAATGACCTAAATATTAATTCAATGAAACAACTCAACTTATTGGATGCACAAGATTGGTTAAAAACCCTAATAGGACAAGAATAAGCCTAGGGAGGACGAAAATGACCTAATTGATCATCCAATGACACAAACACACTAATTGGACAAGAATATGTCTAGGGAGGACGAATATGACCTAATTGATCATCCAATGACACAAACACACCTATTGGATGCACAAGATTGGTTAAAAACCCAAATTGGACAAGAATAAGCCTAGGGAGGACGAAAATGACCTAATTTTTCATCCAATGACACAAACGCACATATTGGATGCCCAAGATTGGTTAAAAACCCTAATTGGACAAGAATATGCCTAGGGAAGACGAAAATGACCTAATTGATCATCCAATGACACAAACACACCTATTGGATGCACAAGATTGGTTAAAAACCCTAATTGGAAAAGAAAATGCCTAGGGAGGACGAAAATGACCTAATTGATCATCCAATGACACAAATACACCTATTGGATGCACAAGATTGGTTAAAAACCCTAATTGGACAAGAATAAGCCTAGCGAGGACGAAAATGACCTAATTGATCATCCAATGACACAAGCACACCTATTAGATGCACAAGATTGGTTAAAAACCCTAATTGGACAAGAATAAGCCTAGGGAGGACGAAAATGACCTAAATGATCATCCAATGACACAAACACACCTATTGGATGCACAAGATTGGTTAAAAACCCTAATTGGACAAGAATATGCCTAGGGATGACGAAAATGACCTAATCGATCATCCAATGACACAAACACACCTATTGGATGCACAAGATTGGTTAAAAACCCTAATTGGACAAGAATAAGCATAGGGAGGACGAAAATGACCTAATTGATCATCCAATGACACAAACACACCAATTGGATGCACAAGATTGGTTAAAAACCCTAATTGGACAAGAATAAGCCTAGGGAGGACGAAAATGACCTAAATATTAATTCAATGACACAAACACACCAATTGGATGCACAAGATAGGTTAAAAACCCAAATTGGACAAGAATATGCCTAGGGAGGACGAAAATGACCTAAATATTAATTCAATGATACAACTCAACTTATTGGATGCACAAGATTGGTTAAAAACCCTAATTGGATAAGAATATGCCTAGGGAGGACGAAAATGAGCTAAATGTTAGTCCAATGACACCAATGAACTTATTGGATGCACAAGATTGGTTAAAAACCCTAATTGGACAAGAATAAGCCTAGGGAGGACGAAAATGACCTAATTGATCATCCAATGACACATACACACCTATTGGATGCACAAGATTGGTTAAAAACCCTAATTGGACAAGAATAAGCCTAGGAAGGACGAAAATGACCTAATTGATCATCCATTGCCACAAACACACCTAATGGATGCACAAGATTGGTTAAAAACCCTAATTGGACAAGAATATGCCTAGGGAGGAAGAAAATGACCTAATTGGTCATCCAATGACACAAACACACCTATTGGATGCACAAGATTGGTTAAAAATCCTAATTGGACAAGAATAAGCCTAGGAAGGACGAAAATAACCTAATTGATCATCCAATGACACAAACACACCTATTGGATGCACAAGATTGGTTAAAAACCCTAATTGGACAAGAATATGCCTAAAGAGGACGAAAATGACCTAATTGATCATCCAATGACACAAACACACCAATTGGATGCACAAGATTCGTTAAAAACCCTAATTGGACAAGAATATGCCTAGGGAGGACGAAAATGACCTAATTGATCATCCAATGACACAAACACACCTATTGGATGCACAAGATTGGTTAAAAACCCTAATTGGACATGAATAAGCCTAGGGAGGACGAAAATGACCTAAATGTTAATCCAACGACACAACTCAACTTATTGGATGCACAAGATTGGTTAAAAACCCTAATTGGACAAAAATAAGCCTATGGAGGACGAAAATGACCTAATTGATCATCCAATGACACAAACACACCTATTGGATGCACAAGATTGGTTAAAAACCCTAATTGGACATGAATAAGCCTAGGGAGGACGAAAATGACCTAAAGGTTAATCCAATGACACAACTCAACTTATTGGATGCACAAGATTGGTTAAAAACCCTAATTGGACAAGAATAAGCCTAGGGAGTACGAAAATGACCTAATTGATCATCCAATGACACAAACACACCTATTGGATGCACAAGATTGGTTTAAAACCCTAATTGGACAAGAATATGCCTAGGGAGGACGAAAATGACCTAAATATTAATTCAATGACACAAACAAACTTATCGGATGCACAAGATTGGTTAAAAACCCTAAATGGACAACAATAAGCCTAGGGAGGATGAAAATAACCTAATTGATCATCCAATGACACAAACACACCTATTGGATGCACAAGATTGGTTAAAAACCCTAATTGGACAAGAATATGCCTAGGGAGGACGAAAATGACCTAAATGTTAATCCAATGACACAAATGAACTTATTGGATGCAAAAGATTGGTTAAAAACCCTAATTGGACAAGAATAAGCCTATGGAGGACGAAAATGACCTAATTGGACAAGAATAAGCCTAGGGAGGACGAAAATGACCTAATTGATCATCCAATGACACAAACACACCTATTGGATGCACAAGATTGGTTAAAAACCCTAATTGGACCAGAATATGCCTAGGGAGGACGAAAATGACCTAATTGATCATCCAATGAGACAAACACACCAATTGGATGCACAAGATTGGTTAAAAACCCTAATTAGATAAGAATATGCCTAGGGAGGACGAAAATGACCTAAATATTAATTCAATGACACAAACAAAGTTATTGGATGCACAAGTTTGGTTAAAAACCCTAATTGGACAAGAATAAGCCTAGGGAGGACGTAAATGACCTAATTGATCATCCAATGACACAAACACACCTATTGGATGCACAAGATTGGTTAAAAACCCTAATTGGACAAGAATATGCCTAGGGAGGACGAAAATGACCTAAATGTTAATCCAATGACACAAATGAACTTATTGGATGCACAAGATTGGTTAAAAACCCTAATTGGACAAGAATAAGCCTAGGGAGGACGAAAATGACCTAATTGATCGTCCAATGACACAAACACACCTATTGGATGCACAAGATTCGTTAAAAACCCTAATTGGACAAGAATATGCCTAGGGAGGACGAAAATGACCTAATTGATCATCCAATGACACAAACACACCTATTGGATGCACAAGATTGGTTAAAAACCCTAATTGGACATGAATAAGCCTAGGGAGGACGAAAATGACCTAAATGTTAATCCAACGACACAACTCAACTTATTGGATGCACAAGATTGGTTAAAAACCCTAATTGGACAAGAATAAGCCTAGGGAGGACGAAAATGACCTAATTGATCATCCAATGACACAAACACACCTATTGGATGCACAAGATTGGTTAAAAACCCTAATTGGACAAGAATATGCCTAGGGAGGATGAAAATGACCTAAATGTTAATCCAATGACACAAACGAACTTATTGGATGCACAAGATTGATTAAAAACCCTAATTGGACAAGAATAAGCCTAGGGAGGACGAAAATGACCTAATTGATCATCCAATGACACAAACACACCTATTGGATGCACAAGATTGGTTAAAAACCCTAATTGGACAAGAATATGCCTAGGGAGGACGAAAATGACCTAAATATTAATTCAATGACACAAACAAAGTTATTGGATGCACAAGATTGGTTAAAAACCCTAATTTGACAAGAATCAGCCTAGTGAGGATGAAAATGACCTAATTGATCATCCAATGACACAAACACACCTATTGGATGCACAAGATTGGTTAAAAACCCTAATTGGACAAGAATATGCCTAGGGAGGACGAAAATGACCTAAATGTTAATCCAATGACACAAATGAACTTATTGGTTGCACAAGATTGGTTAAAAACCCTAATTGGACAAGAATAAGCCTTGGGAGGATGAAAATGACCTAATTGATCATCCAATGACACAAACACACCTATTGGATGCACAAGACTGGTTAAAAACCCTAGTTGGACAAGAATATGCCTAGGAAGGACAAAAATGACCTAATTGATCATCCAATGACACAAATGAACTTATTGGATGCACAAGATTTGTTAAAAACCCTAATTGGACAAGAATAAGCCTAGGGAGGACGAAAATGACCTAATTGATCATCCAATGACACAAACACACCTATTGGATGCACAAGATTGGTTAAAAACCCTAATTGGACAAGAATATGCCTAGGGAGGACGAAAATGACCTAAATGTTAATCCAATGACACAAATGAACTTATTGGATGCACAAGATTGGTTAAAAACCCTAGTTGGACAAGAATATGCCTAGGAAGGACGAAAATGACCTAATTGATCATCCAATGACACAAATTAACTTATTGGATGCACAAGATTGGTTAAAAACCCTAATTGGACAAGAATAAGCCTAGGGAGGACGAAAATGACATCATTGATCATCCAATGACACAAACACACCTATTGGATGCACAAGATTGGTTAAAAACCCTAATTGGACAAGAATAAGCCTAGGGAGGACGAAAATGACCTAATTGATCATCCAATGACACAAACACACCTATTGGATGCACAAGATTGGTTAAAAACCCTAATTGGACAAGAATATGCCTAGGGAGGACGAAAAGGACCTAAATATTAATTCAATGACACAAACAAACTTATTGGATGAACAAGATTGGTTAAAAACCCTAATTGGACAAGAATAAGCCTAGCGAGGACGAAAATGACCTAATAGATCATCCAATGACACAAACACACCTATTGGATGCACAAGATTGGTTAAAAACCCTAATTGGACAAGAATAAGCCTAGGGAGGATGAAAATGACCTAATTGATCATCCAAAGACACAAACACACCTATTGGATGCACAAGATTGGTTAAAAACCCTAGTTGGACAAGAATATGCCTAGGGAGGACGAAAATGACCTAATTGATCATCCAATGACACAAATGAACTTATTGGATGCACAAGATTGGTTAAAAACCCTAATTGGACAAGAATAAGCATAGGGAGGACGAAAATGACCTAATTGATCATCCAATGACACAAACACACCTATTGGATGCACAAGATTGGTGAAAAACCCTAATTGGGCAAGAATAAGCCTAGGGAGGACGAAAATGACCTAATTGATCATCCAATGACACAAACACACCTATTGGATGCACAAGATTGGTTAAAAACCCTAATTGGACAAGAATATGCCTAGGGAGGGTGAAAATGACCTAAATGTTAATCCAATTACACAAATGAACTTATTGGATGCACAAGATTGGTTAAAAACCCTAATTGGACAAGAATAAGCCTATGGAGGACGAAAATGACCTAATTGATCATCCAATGACACAAACACACCTATTGGATGCACAAGATTGGTAAAAAAACCTAATTGGACAAGAATAAGCCTAGGGATGACGAAAATGACCTAAATGTTAATCCAATGACACAACTCAACTTATTGGATGCACAAGATTGGTTAAAACCCCTAATTGGACAAGAATAAGCCTAGGGAGGAAGAAACTGACCTAAGTGATCATCCAATGACACAAACACACCTATTGGATGCACAAGATTGGTTAAAAACCCTAATTGGACAAGAATAAGCCTAGGGAGGACGAAAATGACCTAATTGATCATCCAATGACACAAACACACCTATTGGATGCACAAGATTGGTTAAAAACCCTAATTGGACAAGAATATGCCTAGGGAGGACGAAAATGACCTAAATATTAATTCAATGACACAAACAAACTTATCGGATGCACAAGATTGGTTAAAAACCCTAATTGGACAAGAATAAGCCTAGGGAGGACGAAAATGACCTAATTGATCATCCAATGACACAAACACACCAATTGGATGCACAAGATAGGTTAAAAACCCTAATTGGACAAGAATATGCCTAGGGAGGACGAAAATGACCTAAATATTAATTCAATGACACAACTCAACTTATTGGATGCACAAGATTGGTTAAAAACCCTAATTGGATAAGAATATGCCTAGGGAGGACGAAAATGAGCTAAATGTTAGTCCAATGACACAAATGAACTTATTGGATGCACAAGATTGGTTAAAAACCCTAATTGGACAAGAATAAGCCTAGGGAGGAAGAAAATGACCTAATTGGTCATCCAATGACACAAACACACCTATTGGATGCACAAGATTGGTTAAAAATCCTAATTGGACAAGAATAAGCCTAGGAAGGACGAAAATAACCTAATTGATCATCCAATGACACAAACACACCTATTGGATGCACAAGATTGGTTAAAAACCCTAATTGGACAAGAATATGCATAGGGAGGAAGAAAATGACCTAATTGGTCATCCAATGACACAAACACACCTATTGGATGCACAAGATTGGTTAAAAACCCTAATTGGACAAGAATATGCCTAGGGAGGACGAAAATGACCTAAATATTAATTCAATGACACAAACAAACTTATCGGATGCACAAGATTGGTTAAAAACCCTAATTGGACAAGAATAAGCCTAGGGAGGACGAAAATGACCTAATTGATCATCCAATGACACAAACACACCAATTGGATGCACAAGATAGGTTAAAAACCCTAATTGGACAAGAATATGCCTAGGGAGGACGAAAATGACCTAAATATTAATTCAATGACACAACTCAACTTATTGGATGCACAAGATTGGTTAAAAACCCTAATTGGATAAGAATATGCCTAGGGAGGAGGAAAATGAGCTAAATGTTAGTCCAATGACACAAATGAACTTATTGGATGCACAAGATTGGTTAAAAACCCTAATTGGACAAGAATAAGCCTAGGGAGGAAGAAAATGACCTAATTGGTCATCCAATGACACAAACACACCTATTGGATGCACAAGATTGGTTAAAAATCCTAATTGGACAAGAATAAGCCTAGGAAGGACGAAAATAACCTAATTGATCATCCATTGCCACAAACACACCTAATGGATGCACAAGATTGGTTAAAAACCCTAATTGGACAAGAATATGCCTAGGGAGGAAGAAAATGACCTAATTGGTCATCCAATGACACAAACACACCTATTGGATGCACAAGATTGGTTAAAAATCCTAATTGGACAAGAATACGCCTAGGAAGGACGAAAATAACCTAATTGATCATCCAATGACACAAACACACCTATTGGATGCACAAGATTGGTTAAAAACCCTAATTGGACATGAATAAGCCTATGGAGGACGAAAATGACCTAAATGTTAATCCAACAACACAACTCAACTTATTGGATGCACAAGATTGGTTAAAAACCCTAATTGGACAAGAATAAGCCTAGGGAGTACGAAAATGACCTAATTGATCATCCAATGACACAAACACACCTATTGGATGCACAAGATTGGTTTAAAACCCTAATTGGACAAGAATATGCCTAGGGAGGACGAAAATGACCTAAATATTAATTCAATGACACAAACAAACTTATCGGATGCACAAAATTGGTTAAAAACCCTAAATGGACAAGAATAAGCCTAGGGAGGATGAAAATAACCTAATTGATCATCCAATGACACAAACACACCTATTGGATGCACAAGATTGGTTAAAAACCCTAATTGGACAAGAATATGCCTAGGGAGGACGAAAATGACCTAATTGATCATCCAATGACACAAACACACCTATTGGATGCACAAGATTGGTTAAAAACCTTAATTGGACAAGAATATGCCTAGGGAGGAGGAATATGACCTAAATGTTAATCCAATAACACAAATGAACTTATTGGATGCACAAGATTGGTTAAAAACCCTAATTGGACAAGAATAAGCCTAGGGAGAACGAAAATGACCTAAATGTTAATCCAATGACATAACTCAACTTCTTGGATGCACAAGAATGGTTAAAAACCCTAATTGGACAAGAATAAGCCTAGTGAGGACGAAAATAACCTAATTGATCATCCAATGACACAAACACACCTATTGGATGCACAAGATTGGTTAAAAACCGTAATTGGACAAGAATATGCCTAGGGAGGACGAAAATGACCTAAATGTTAATCCAATGACACAAATGAACTTATTGGATGCACAAGATTTGTTAAAAACCCTAATTGGAAAAGAATAAGCCTAGGAAGGACGAAAATAACCTAATTGATCATCCAATGACACAAACACACCTATTGGATGCACAAGATTGGTTAAAAACCCTAATTGGACAAGAATAAGCCTAGGAAGGACGAAAATAACCTAATTGATCATCCAATGACACAAACACACCTATTGGATGCACAAGATTGGTTAAAAACCCTAATTGGACAAGAATACGCCTAGGGAGGACGAAAATGACCTAAATATTAATTCAATGACACAAACAAAGTTATTGGATGCACAAGATTGGTTAAAAACCCTAATTGGACAAGAATAAGCCTAGGAAGGACGAAAATAACCTAATTGATCATCCAATGACACAAACACACCTATTGGATGCACAAGATTGGTTAAAAACCCTAATTGGACAAGAATACGCCTAGGGAGGACGAAAATTACCTAAATATTAATTCAATGACACAAACAAAGTTATTGGATGCACAAGATTGGTTAAAAACCCTAATTGGACAAGAATAAGCCTAGGAAGGACGAAAATAACCTAATTGATCATCCAATGACACAAACACACCTATTGGATGCACAAGATTGGTTAAAAACCCTAATTGGACAAGAATATGCCTAGGGAGGACGAAAATCACCTAAATATTAATTCAATGACACAAACAAAGTTATTGGATGCACAAGATTGGTTAAAAACCCTAATTGGACAAGAATAAGCCTAGGGAGAACGAAAATGACCTAAATGTTAATCCAATGACACAACTCAACATATTGGATGCACAAGATTGGTTAAAAACCCTAATTGGAGAAGAATATGCCTAGGGAGGACGAAAATGACCTAATTGATCATCCAATGATACAAACATACCTATTGGATGCACAAGATTGGTTAAAAACCCTAGTTGGACAAGAACATGCCTAGGGAGGACGAAAACGACCTAATTGATCATCCAATGACACCAATGAACTTATTGGATGCACAAGATTGCTTAAAAACCCTAACTGGACAATAATAAGCCTAGGGAGGACGAAAATGACCTAATTGATCATCCAATGACACAAACACACTTATTGGATGCACAACATTGGTTAAAAACCCTAATTGGACAAGAATATGCCTAGGGAGGACGAAAATGACCTAAATATTAATTCAATGACACAAACAAAGTTATTGGATGCACAAGATTGGTTAAAAACCCTAATTGGACAAGAATAAGCCTAGGGAGGACGTCAATGACCTAATTGATCATCCAATGACACAAACACACCTATTGTATGCACAAGATTGGTTAAAAACCCTAATTGGACAAGAAAATGCCTAGGGAGGACGAAGATGACCTAATTGATCATCCAATGACACAAATACACCTATTGGATGCACAAGATTGGTTAAAAACCCTAATTGGACAAGAATAAGCCTAGCGAGGACGAAAATGACCTAATTGATCATCCAATGACAGAAACACACCTATTGGATGCACAAGATTGGTTAAAAACCCTAATTGGACAAGAATATGACTAGGGAGGACGAAAATGACCTAAATATTAATTCAATGAAACAACTCAACTTATTGGATGCACAAGATTGGTTTAAAACCCTAATAGGACAAGAATAAGCCTAGGGAGGACAAAAATGACCTAATTGATCATCCAATGACACAAACACACTAATTGGATGCACAAGATTGGTTAAAAACCCTAATTGGACAAGAATATGCCTAGGGAGGACGAAAATGACCTAAATATTAATTCAATGACACAAACAAACTTATCGGATGCACAAGATTGGTTAAAAACCCTAATTGGACAAGAATAAGCCTAGGGAGGACGAAAATGACCTAATTGATCATCCAATGACACAAAGACACCTATTAGATGCACAAGATTGGTTAAAAACCCTAATTGAACAAGAATAAGCCTAGGGAGGACGAAAATGACCTAATTGATCATCCAATGACACAAACACACCTATTGGATGCACAAGATTGGTTAAAAACCCTAATTGGACAAGAATATGCCTTGGGAGGACGAAAATGACCTTAATATTAATTCAATGACACAAACAAACTTATGGGATGCACAAGATTGGTTAAAAACACTAATTGGACAAGAATATGCGTAAGGAGGACGAAAATGACCTAATTGATCATCCAATGACACAAACACACCTATTGGATGCACAAGATTGGTTAAAAACCCTAATTGGACAAGAATATGCCTAGGGAGGACGAAAATGACCTAATTGATCATCCAATGACACAAACACACCTATTGGATGCACAAGATTGGTTAAAAACCCTAATTGGACAAGAATATGCCTAGGGAGGACGAAAATGACCTAATTGATCATCCAATGACACAAATGAACTTATCGGATGCACACGATTAGTTAAAAACCCTAATTGGACAAGAATATGCATAGGGAGGAAGAAAATAACCTAATTGATCATCCAATGACACAAACACACCTATTGGATGCACAAGATTGGTTAAAAACCCTAATTGGACAAGAATATGCCTAGGGAGGACGAAAATGACCTAATTGATCATCCAATGACACAAACACACCTATTGGATGCACAAGATTGGTTAAAAACCCTAATTGGACAAGAATATGCCTAGGGAGGACGAAAATGACCTAAATATTAATTCAATGACACAAACAAAGTTATTGGATGCACAAGATTGGTTAAAAACCCTAATTGGACAAGAATATGTCTAGGGAGGACGAAAATGACCTAAATGTTAATCCAATGACACAAACGAACTTATGGGATGCACAACATTGGTTAAAAACCCTAATTGGACAAGAGTAAGCCTAGGAAGGACGAAAATAACCTAATTGATCATCCAATGACACAAACACACCTATTGGATGCACAAGATTGGTTAAAAACCCTAATTGGACAAGAATATGCCTAGGGAGGACGAAAATGACCGAAATATTAATTCAATGACACAAACAAAGTTATTAAATGCACAAGATTGATTAAAAACCCTAATTTGACAAGAATAAGTCTAGGTAGGACGAAAATGACCTAATGGATCATCTAATGACACAAACACACCTATTGGATGCACAAGATTGGTTAAAAACCCTAATTAGACAAGAATATGCCTAGGGAGGACGAAAATGACCTAAATGTTAATCCAATGACACAAATGAACTTATTGGATGCACAACATTGGTTAAAAACCCTAATTGGACAAGAGTAAGCCTAGGAAGGACGAAAATAACCTAATTGATCATCCAATGACACAAACACACCTATTGGATGCACAAGATTGGTTAAAAACCCTAATTGGACAAGAATATGCCTAGGGAGGACGAAAATGACCTAAATATTAATTCAATGACACAAACAAAGTTATTGGATGCACAAGATTGATTAAAAACCCTAATTTGACAAGAATAAGTCTAGGTAGGACGAAAATGACCTAATTGATCATCCAATGACACAAACACACCTATTGGATGCACAAGATTGGTTAAAAACTCTAATTGGGCAAGAATAAGCCTAGGGAGGACGAAAATGACCTAATTGATCATCCAATGACACAAATGAACTTATTGGATGCACAAGATTTGTTAAAAACCCTAATTGGACAAGAATAAGCCTAGGGAGGACGAAAATGACCTAATTGATCATCCAATGACACAAACACACCTATTGGATGCACAAGATTGGTTAAAAACCCTAATTGGACAAGAATATGCCTAGGGAGGACGAAAATGACCTAAATGTTAATCCAATGACACAAATGAACTTATTCGATGCACAAGATTGGTTAAAAACCGTAATTGGACAAGAATAAGCCTATGGAGGACGAAAATGACCTAATTGATCATCCAATGACACAAACACACCAATTGGATGCACAAGATTGGTTAAAAACCCTAATTGGACAAGAATATGCCTAGGGAGGACGAAAATGACCTAAATATTAATTCAATGACACAAACAAACTTATCGGATGCACAAGATTGGTTAAAAACCCTAATTGGACAAGAATAAGCCTAGGGAGGACGAAGATGACCTATTTGATCATCCAATGACACAAACACACCTATTGGATGCACAAGATTGGTTAAAAACCCTAATTGGACAAGAATATGCCTAGGGAGGAAGAAAATGACCTAATTGATCATCCAATGACACAAACACACCTATTGGATGCACAAGATTGGTTAAAAACCCTAATTGGACAAGAATAAGCCTAGGGAGGACGAAAATGACCTAATTGATCATCCAATGACACAAACACACCAATTGGATGCACAAGATTGGTTAAAAACCCTAATTGGACAAGAATATGCCTAGGGAGGACGAAAATGACCTAAATATTAATTCAATGACACAAACAAACTTATCGGATGCACAAGATTGGTTAAAAACCCTAATTGGACATGAATAAGTCTAGGGAGGACGAAAATGACCTAATTGATCATCCAATGACACAAACACACCTATTGGATGCACAAGATTGGTTAAAAACCCTGATTGGACAAGAATAAGCCTAGGGATGACGAAAATGACCTAAATGTTAATCCAATGACACAACTCAACTTATTAGATGCACAAGATTGGTTAAAAATTCTAATTGGTCAAGAATAAGCCTTGGGAGGACGAAAATGACCTAATTGATCATCCAATGACACAAATACACCTATTGGATGCACAAGATTGGTTAAAAACCCTAATTGGACAAGAATATGCCTAGGGAGGACGAAAATGACCTAAATATTAATTCAATGACACAAACAAACTTATCGGATGCACAAGATTGGTTAAAAACCATAATTGGACAAGAATATGCCTAGGGAGGACGAAAATGACCTAAATATTAATTCAATGACACAAACAAACTTATCGGATGCACAAGATTGGTTAAAAACCCTAATTGGACAAGAATAAGCCTATGGAGGACGAAAATGACCTAATTGATCATCCAATGACACAAACACACCAATTGGATGCAAAGATAGGTTAAAAACCCTAATTGGACAAGAATATGCCTAGGGAGGACGAAAATGACCTAAATATTAATTCAATGACAAAACTCAACTTATTGGATGCACAAGATTGGTTAAAAACCCTAATTGGATAAGAATATGCCTAGGGAGAACGAAAATGAGCTAAATGTTAGTCCAATGACACAAATGAACTTATTGGATGCACAAGATTGGTTAAAAACCCTAATTGGACAAGAATAAGCCTAGGGAGGACGAAAATGACCTAATTGATCATCCAATGACACAAACACACCTATAGGATGCACAAGATTGGTTAAAAACCCTAATTGGACAAGAATAAGCCTAGGGAGGACGAAAATGACATAATTGATCATCCAATGACACATACACACCTATTGGATGCACAAGATTGGTTAAAAACCCTAATTGGACAAGAATAAGCCTAGGGAGGACGAAAATGACCTAATTGATCATCCATTGCCACAAACACACCTAATGGATGCACAAGATTGGTTAAAAACCATAATTGGACAAGAATATGCCTAGGGAGGAAGAAAATGACCTAATTGGTCATCCAATGACACAAACACACCTATTGGATGCACAAGATTGGTTAAAAATCCTAATTGGACAAGAATAAGCCTAGGAAGGACGAAAATAACCTAATTGATCATCTAATGACACAAACACACCTATTGGATGCACAAGATTGGTTAAAAACCCTAATTGGACAAGAATATGCCTAAAGAGGACGAAAATGACCTAATTGATCATCCAATGACACAAACACACCAATTGGATGCAATAGATTCGTTAAAAACCCTAATTGGACAAGAATATGCCTAGGGAGGACGAAAATGACCTAATTGATCATCCAATGACACAAACACACCTATTGGATGCACAAGATTGGTTAAAAACCCTAATTGGACATGAATAAGCCTAGGGAGGACGAAAATGACCTAAATGTTAATCCAACGACACAACTCAACTTATTGGATGCACAAGATTGGTTAAAAACCCTAATTGGACAAAAATAAGCCTATGGAGGACGAAAATGACCTAATTGATCATCCAATGACACAAACACACCTATTGGATGCACAAGATTGGTTAAAAACCCTAATTGGACATGAATAAGCCTAGGGAGGACGAAAATGACCTAAAGGTTAATCCAATGACACAACTCAACTTATTGGATGCACAAGATTGGTTAAAAACCCTAATTGGACAAGAATAAGCCTAGGGAGTACGAAAATGACCTAATTGATCATCCAATGACACAAACACACCTATTGGATGCACAAGATTGGTTTAAAACCCTAATTGGACAAGAATATGCCTAGGGAGGACGAAAAT
>JBBPBR010001766.1:0-12149 GCA_037974775.1 Cicer pinnatifidum
CATCCAATGACACAAACACACCTATTGGATGCACAAGATTGGTTGAAAAACCCTAATTGGACCAGAATATGCCTAGGGAGGACGAAAATGACCTAATTGATCATCCAATGACACAAACACACCTATTGGATGCACAAGATCGGTTAAAAACCCTAATTGGACAAGAATAAGCCTAGGGAGGACGAAAATGACCTAAGTGATCATCCAATGACACAAACACACCTATTGGATGCACAAGATTGGTTAAAAACCCTAAATGGACAAGAATAAGCCTAGGGTGGACGAAAATGACCTAATTGATCATCCAATGACACAAACACACCTATTGGATACACAAGATTGGTTAAAAACCCTAATTGGATAAGAATATGCCTAGGGAGGACGAAAATGACCTAAATATTAATTCAATGACACAAACAAAGTTATTGGATGCACAAGATTGGTTAAAAACCCTAATTGGACAAGAATAAGCCTAGGGAGGACGTCAATGACCTAATTGATCATCCAATGACACAAACACACCTATTGGATGCACAAGATTGGTTAAAAACCCTAATTGGACAAGAAAATGCCTAGGGAGGACGAAGATGACCTAATTGATCATCCAATGACACAAATACACCTATTGGATGCACAAGATTGGTTAAAAACCCTAATTGGACAAGAATAAGCCTAGCGAGGACGAAAATTACCTAATTGATCATCCAATGACACAAACACACCTATTGGATGCACAAGATTGGTTAAAAACCCTAATTGGACAAGAATATGACTAGGGAGGACGAAAATGACCTAAATATTAATTCAATGAAACAACTCAACTTATTGGATGCACAAGATTGGTTTAAAACCCTAATAGGACAAGAATAAGCCTAGGGAGGACAAAAATGACCTAGTTGATCATCCAATGACACAAACACACTAATTGGATGCACAAGATTGGTTAAAAACCCTAATTGGACAAGAATATGCCTAGGGAGGACGAAAATGACCTAAATATTAATTCAATGACACAAACAAACTTATCGGAAGCTAAAGATTCGTTAAAAACCCTAATTGGATAAGAATAAGCCTAGGGAGGACGAAAATGACCTAATTGATCATCCAATGACACAAACACACCTATTGGATGCACAAGATTGGTTAAAAACCCTAATTGGACAAGAATATGCCTAGGGAGGACGAAAATGACCTAAATATTAATTCAATGACACAAACAAACTTATCGGATGCACAACATTGGTTAAAAACCCTAATTGGACAAGAATAAGCTTTGGGAGGACGAAAATGACCTAATTGATCATCCAATGACACAAACACACCTATTAGATGCACAAGATTGGTTAAAAACCCTAATTGGACAAGAATAAGCCTAGGGAGGACGAAAATGACCTAATTGATCATCCAATGACACAAACACACCTATTGGATGCACAAGATTGGTTAAAAACCCTAATTGGACAAGAATATGCCTAGGGAGGACGAAAATGACCTAAATATTAATTCAATGACATAAACAAAGTTATTGGATGCACAAGATTGGTTAAAAACCCTAATTGGACAAGAATAAGCCTAGGGAGGACGTAAATGACCTAATTGATCATCCAATGACACAAACACACCTATTGGATGCACAAGATTGGTTAAAAACCCTAATTGGACAAGAATATGCCTAGGGAGGACGAAAATGACCTAAATATTAATTCAATGACACAAACACACTGATTGGATGCACAAGATTGGTTAAAAACCCTAATTGGACAAGAATAAGCCTAGGGAGGACGAAAATGACCTAATTGATCATCCAATGACACAAACACACCTATTGGATGCACAAGATTGGTTAAAAACCCTAATTGGACAAGAATAAGCCTAGGGAGGACGAAAATGACCTAATTGATCATCCAATGACACAAACACACCTATTGGATGCACAAGATTGGTTAAAAACCCTAATTGGACAAGAATATGCCTAGGGAGGACGAAAATGACCTAAATGTTAATCCAATGACACAAATGAACTTATTGGATGCACAAGATTGGTTAAAAACCTAATTCGACAAAAATAAGCCTAGGGAGAATGAAAATGACCTAAATATTAATCCAATGACACAACTCAACTTATTGGATGCACAAGATTGGTTAAAAACCCTAATTGGACAAGAATAACCCTAGGGAGGACGAAAATGACCTAATTGATCATCCAATGACACAAACACACCTATTGGATGCACAAGATTGGTTAAAAACCCTAATTGGACAAGAATAGGCCTAGGGAGGACGAAAATGACCTAATTGATCATCTATTGCCACAAACACACCTATTGGATGCACAAGATTGGTTTAACACCTATTGGATGCACAAGATTGGTTAAAAACCCTAATTGGACAAGAATAAGCCTAGGGAGGACGAAAATGACCTAATTGATCATCCAATGACACAAACACACCTATTGGATGCACAAGATTGGTTAAAAACCCTAATTGGACAAGAATATGCCTAGGGAGGACGAAAATGACCTAATTGATCATCCAATGACACAAACACATCTATCGGACGCACAAGATTGGTTAAAAACCCTAATTGGACATGAATATTCAAAGGGAGGACGAAAATGACCTAATTGATCATCCAATGACACAAACACACCTATTGGATCCACAAGATTGGTTAAAAACTCTAATTGGACAAGAATATGCCTAGGCAGGACGAAAATGACCTAATTGATCATCCAATGACACAAACATACCTATTGGATGACCTAATTGATCATCCAATGACACTAATGAACTTATTGGATGCACAAGATTGGTTAAAAACCCTAATTGGACAAGAATAAGCCTAGGGAGGACGAAAATGACCTAATTGATCATCCAATGACACAAACACACCTATTGGATGCACAAGATTGGTTAAAAACCCTAATTGGACAAGAATATGCCTAGGGAGGACGAAAATGACCTAAATGTTAATCCAATGACACAAATGAACTTATTGAATGCACAAGATTGGTTAAAAACCCTAACTGGACAAGAATAAGCCTAGGGAGGACGAAAATGACCTAATTGATCATCCAATGACACAAACACACCTATTGGATGCACAAGATTGGTTAAAAACCCTAATTGGACAAGAATATGCCTAGGGAAGATGAAAATGACATAAATATTAATTCAATGACACAAACAAAGTTATTGGATGCACAAGATTGGTTAAAAACCCTAATTGGACAAGAATAAGCCTAGGGAGAACGAAAATGACCTAAATGTTAATCCAATGACACAACTCAACTTATTGAATGCACAAGATTGGTTAAAAACCCTAATTGGACAAGAATAAGCCTAGGGAGGACGAAAATGACCTAATTGATCATCCAATGACACAAACACACCTATTGGATGCACAAGATCGGTTAAAAACCCTAATTGGACAAGAATAAGCCTAGGGAGGGCGAAAATGACCTAATTGATCATCCAATGACACAAACACACCTATTGGATGCACAAGATTGGTTAAATACCTAATTAGACAAGAATATGCCTAGGGAGGACGAAAATGACCTAAATGTTAATCCAATGACACAAATGAATGTATTGGATGCACAAGATTGGTTAAAAACCCTAATTGGACAAGAATAAGCCTAGGGAGGACGAAAATGACCTAATTGATCATCCAATGACACAAACACACCTATTGGATGCACAAGATTGGTTAAAAACCCTAATTGGACAAGAATAAGCCTATGGAGAACGAAAATGACCTAAATGTTAATCCAATGACACAACTCAACTTATTGGATGCACAAGATTGGTTAAAAACCCTAATTCGACAAGAATAAGCCTAGGGAGGACGAAAATGACCTAATTGATCATCCAACGACACAAACACACCTATTGGATGCACAAGATTGGTTAAAAACCCTATTTGGACAACAATATGCCTAGGGAGGACGAAAATGACCTAATTGATCATCCAACGACACAAACACACCTATTGGATGCACAAGATCGGTTAAAAACCCTAACTGGACAAGAATAAGCCTAGGGAGGACGAAAATGACCAAATTGATCATCCAATGACACAAACACACCTATTGGCTGCACAAGATTGGTTAAAAACCCTAATTGGACAAGAATAAGCCTAGGGAGGACGAAAATGACCTAATTGATCATCCAATGACACAAACACACCTATTGGATGCACAAGATTGGTTAAAAACCCTAATTGGACAAGAATATGCATAGGGAGGACGAAAATAACCTAAATATTAATTGAATGACACAAACAAACTTATTGGATGCACAAGACTGGTTAAAAACCCTAATTGGACAAAAATAAGCCTAGGGAGGACAAAAATGACCTAATTGATCATCCAATGACACAACCACACCTATTGGATGCACAAGATTGGTTAAAAACCCTAATTAAGCAAGAATATGCCAAGGGAGGACGAAAATGACCTAAATGTTAATCCAATAACACAAATGAACTTATTAGATGCACAAGATTGGTTAAAAACCCTAATTGGACAAGAATATGTCTAGGGAGGACGAAAATGACCTAAATGTTAATCCAATGACACAACTCAACTTATTGGATGCACAAGATTGGTTAAAAACCCTAATTGGACAAGAATAAGCCTAGGGAGGACGAAAATGACCTAATTGATCATCCAATGACACAAACACACCTATTGGATGCACAAGATTGGTTAAAAACCCTAATTGGACAAGAATATGCCAGAATATGCCTAGGGAGGACGTAATTGACCTAATTGATCATCCAATGACACAAATGAACTTATTGGATGCACAACTTTGGTTAAAAACCCTAATTGGAAAAGAATATGCCTAGGGAGGACGAAAATGACCTAAATGTTAATCCAATGAAACAAACACACCTATTGGATACACACGATTGGTTAAAAACCCTAATTGGACAAGAATATGCCTAGGGAGGACGAAAATGACCTAAATGTTAATGCAATGACACAAATGAACTTATTGGATGCCCAAGATTGGTTAAAAACCCTAATTGGACAAGAATAAGCCTAGGGAGGACGAAAATAACCTAATTGATCATCCAATGACACAAACAGACCTATTGGATGCACAAGATTGGGTAAAAACCCTAATTGGACAAGAATATGCATAGGAAGGACGAAAATAACCTAAATATTAATTCAATGACACAAACAAACTTATTGGATGCACAAGATTGGTTAAAAACCCTAATTGGACAAGAATAAGCCTAGGGAGGACGAAAATGACCTAATTGATCATCCAATGACACAAACACACCTATTGGATGCACAAGATTGGTTAAAAACCCTAATTGGACAAGAATATGCCTAGGGAGGACGAAAATGACCTAAATATTAATTCAATGACACAAACAAACTTATTGGATGCACAAGATTGGTTAAAAACCCTAATTAGAAAAGAATATGCCTAGGGAGGACGAATATGACCTAAATCTGAATCCAATGACACAAATGAACTTATTGGATGCACAAGATTGGTTAAAAACCCTAATTGGACAAGAATAACCCTAGGGAGAATGAAAATGACCTAAATGTTAATCCAATGACACAACTCAACTTATTGGATGCACAAGATTGGTTAAAAACCCTAATTGGACAAGAATAAGCCTAGGGAGGACGAAAATGACCTAATTGATCATCCAATGACACAAACACACCTATTGGATGCACAAGATTGGTTAAAAACCCTAATTGGATAAGAATATGCCTAGGGAGGACGAAAATGACCTAATTGATCATCCAATGACACAAACACACCTATTGGATGCACAAGATTGGTTAAAAACACTAATTTGACAAGAATATGCCTAGGGAGGACGAAAATGACCTAAATATTAATTCAACACAAATGAACTTATTGGATGCACAAGATGGGTTAAAAACCCTGATTGGTCGAGAATAAGCCTAGGGAGGACGAAAATGACCTAAATGTTAATCCAATGACACAAGTCAACTTATTGGATGCACAAGATTGGTTAAAAACCCTAATTGGACAAGAAGAAGCCTAGGGAGGACGAAAATGACCTAATTGATCATCCAAAGACACAAACACCCCTATTGGATGCACAAGATTGGTTAAAAACCCTAGTTGGACCAGAATATTCCTAGGGAGGACGAAAATGACCTAATTGATCATCCAATGTCACAAATGAACTTATTGGATGCACAAGATTGGTTAAAAACCCTAATTGGACAAGAATAAGCCTAGGGAGGACGAAAATGACCTAATTGATCATCCAATGACACAAACACACCTATTGGATGCAGAAGATTGGTTAAAAACCCTAATTGGACAAGAATAAGCCTAGGGATGACGAAAATGACCTAATTGATCATCCAATGACACAAACACACCTATTGGATGCACAAGATTGGTTAAAAACCCTAATTGGACAAGAATAAGCCTAGGGATGACGAAAATGACCTAAATGTTAATCCAATGACACAACTCAACTTATTGGATGCACAAGATTGGTTAAAAACCCTAATTGGACAAGAATAAGCCTAGGGAGGACGAAAATGACCTAATTGATCATCCAATGAAACAAACACACCTATTGGATGCACAAGATTGGTTAAAAACCCTAATTGGACAAGAATAAGCCTAGGGAGGACGAAAAAGACCTAATTGATCATCCAATAACACAAAAACACCTATTGGATGCACAAGATTGGTTAAAAACCCTAATTGTACAAGAATATTCCTAGGGAGGACGAAAATGACCTAAATATTATTTCAATGACACAACTCAACTTATTGGATGCACAAGATTGGTTAAAAACCCTAATTGGACAAGAATAAGCCTAGGGAGGACGAAAATGACCTAATTGATCATCCAATGACACAAACACACCTATTGGATGCACAAGATTGGTTAAAAACCCTAGTTGGACAAGAACATGCCTAGGGAGGACGAAAATCACCTAATTGATCATCCAATGACACTAATGAACTTATTGGATGCACAAGATTGGTTAAAAACCCTAATTGGACAAGAATAAGCCTAGCGGGGACGAAAATGACCTAATTGATCATCCAATGACACAAACACACCTATTGGATGCACAAAATTGGTTAAAAACCCTAGTTGGACAAGAACATGCCTAGGGAGGACGAAAATGACCTAATTGATCATCCAATGACACTAATGAACTTATTGGATGCACAAGATTGGTTAAAAACCCTAATTGGACAAGAATAAGCCTAGGGAGGACGAAAATGACCTAATTGATCATCCAATGACACAAACACACCTATTGGATGCACAAGATTGGTTAAAAACCCTAATTGGACAAGAATATGCCTAGGGAGGACGATTATGACCTAAATGTTAATCCAATGACACAAACGGACTTATTGGATGCACAAGATTGGTTAAAAACCCTAATTGGACAAGAATATGCCTAGGGAGGACGAAAATGACCTAATTGATCATCCAATGACACAAACACACCTATTGGATGCACAAGATTGGTTAAAAACCCTAATTGGACAAGAATATGCCTAGGGAGGACGAAAATGACCTAATTGATCATCCAATGACACAAATGAACTTATTGGATGCACAAGATTAGTTAAAATCCCTAATTGGACAAGAATAAGCCGAGGGAGGACGAAAATAACCTTATTGATAAGCCAATGACACAAACACACCTATTGGATGCACAAGATTGGTCTAAAACTCTAATTGGACAAGAATATGCCTAGGGAGGACGAAAATGACCTAAATGTTAATCCAATGACACAAATGAACTTATTGGATGCACAAGATTGGTTAAAAACCCTAATTGGACAAGAATAAGCCTAGGGAGGACAAAAATGACCTAAATGTTAATCCAATTACACAACTCAACTTATTGGATGCACAAGACTGGTTAAAAACCCTAATTGGGCAAGAATAAGCCTAGGGAGGACGAAGATGACCTAATCGATCATCCAATGACACAAACACACCTATTGGATGCACAAGATTGGTTAAAAACCCTAATTGGACAAGAATATGCCTAGGGAGGACGAAAATGACCTAATTGATAATCCAATGACAAAAATGAACTTATTGGATACACAAGATTAGTTAAAAACCCTAATTGGACAAGAATATGCCTAGGGAGGACGAAAATAACCTAATTGATCATCCAATGACACAAACACACCTATTGGATGCACAAGATTGGTTAAAAACCCTAATTGGACAAGAATAAGCCTAGGGAAGACGAAAATAACCTAATTGATCATCCAATGACACAAACACACCTATTGGATGCACAAGATTGGTTAAAAACCCTAATTGGACAAGAAAAAGCCTAGCGAGGACGAAAATGATCTAATTGATCATCCAATGACACAAACACGCCTATTGGATGCACAAGATTGGTTAAAAACCCAAATTGGACAAGAATAAGCCTAGGGAGGACGAAAATGACCTAAATGTTAATCCAATGACACAACTCAACTTATTGGATGCACAAGATTGGTTAAAAACCCTAATTGGACAAGAATAAGCCTAGGGAGGACGAAAATGACCTAATTGATCATCCAATGACACAAACACACCTATTGGATGCACAAGATTGGTTAAAAACCCTAATTGGACAAGAATAAGCCTAGGGAGGACGAAAATGACCTAATTGATCATCCAATGACACAAACACACCTATTGGATGCACAAGATTGGTTAAAAACCCTAATTGGACAAGAATAAGCATAGAAAGGACGAAAATGACCTAATTGATCATCCAATGACACAAACACACCTATTGGATGGACAAGATTGGTTAAAAACCCTAATTGGACAAGAATATGCCTAGGGAGAACGAAAATGACCTAAATGTTAATCCAATGACACAAATGAACTTATTGGATGCACAAGATTTGTTAAAAACCCTAATTGGTCAAGAATAAGCCTAGGGAGGACGAAAATGACCTAAATGCTAATCCAATGACACAACTCAACTTATTGGATGCACAAGATTGGTTAAAAACCCTAATTGGTCAAGAATAAGCCTAGGAGGACGAAAATGACCAAATTGATCATCCATTGCCACAAACACACCTATTGGATGCACAAGATTGGTTAAAAACCCTAATTGGACAAGAATAAGCCTAGGGAGGACGAAAATGACCTAATTGATCATCCATTGCCACAAACACACCTATTGGATGCACAAGATTGGTTAAAAACCCTAATTGGACAAGAATATGCCTAGGGAGGACGAAAATGACCTAATTGATCATCCAACGACACAAACACACCTATTGGATGCACCAGATCGGTTAAAAACGCTAATTGGACAAGAATAAGCCTAGGGAGGACGAAAATGACCTAATTGATCATCCAATGACACAAACACACCTATTGGATGCACAAGATTGGTTAAAAACCCTAATTGGACAAGAATATGCCTAGGGAGGACGAAAATGACCTAATTGATCATCCAATGACACAAATGAACTTATTGATTGCACAAGATTAGTTAAAAACCCTAATTGGACAAGAATAAGCCTAGGGAGGACGAAAATGACCTAATTGATCATGCAATGACACAAACACACCTATTGGATGCACAAGATTGGCTAAAAACCCTAATTGGACAAGAATAAGCGTAGGGAGAACGAAAATGACCTAAATATTAATCCAATGACACAACTCAACTTATTGGATGCACAAGATTGGTTAAAAACCCTAATTGGACAAGAATAAGCCTAGGGAGGACGAAAATGACCTAATTGATCATCCAATGACACAAACACACCTATTGGATGCACAAGATTGGTTAAAAACCCTAATTGGACAAGAATATGCCTAGGGAGGACGAAAATGACATAATGTTAATCCAATGACACAAATGAACTTATTGGATGCACAAGATTTGTTAAAAACCCTAATTGGACAAGAATATGCCTAGGGAGGACGAAAATGACCTAATTGATCATCCAATGACACAAACACACCTATTGGATGCACAAGATCGGTTAAAAACCCTAATTGGACAAGAATAAGCCTAGGGAGGACCAAAATAACCTAACTGATCATCCAATGACACAAACACACCTATTGGATGCACAAGATTGGTCTAAAACTCTAATTGGACAAGAATATGCCTAGGGAGGACGAAAATGACCTAAATATTTATCCAATGACACAAATGAACTTATTGGATGCACAAGATTGGTTAAAAACCCTAATTGGACAAGAATAAACCTAGGGAGGACGAAAATGACCTAAATGTTAATCCAATGACACAACTCAACTTATTGGATGCACAAGATTGGTTAAAAACCCTAATTGGACAAGAATAAGCCTAGGGAGGACGAAAATGACCTAATTGATCATCCAATGACACAAACACACCTATTGGATGCACAAGATTGGTTAAAAACCCTAATTGGACAAGAATATGCCTAGGGAGGACGAAAATGACCAAAATATTAATTCAATGACACAAACAAAAATATTGGATTCACAAGATTGGTTAAAAACCCTAATTGGACAACAATAAGCCTAGGGAGGACGAAAATGACCTAATTGATCATCCAATGACACAAACACACCTATTGGATGCACAAGATTGGTTAAAAGCCCTAATTGGACAAGAATATGCCTAGGGAGGACGAAAATGACCTAAATATTAATTCAATGAAACAAACAAACTTATTGGATGCAAAAGATTGGTTAAAAACCCTAATTGGACAAGAATAAGCCTAGGGAGGACGAAAATGACCTAATTGATCATCCATTGCCACAAACACACCTATTGGATGCACAAGATTGGTTAAAAACCCTAATTGGACAAGAATATGCCTATGGAGGACGAAAATGACCTAAATATTAATTCAAGGACACAAACAAAGTTATTGGATGCACAAGATTGGTTAAAAACCCTAATTGGATAAGAATAAGCCTAGGGAGGAGGAAAATGACGTAAATGTTAATCCAATGACACAACTCAACTTATTGGATGCACAAGATTGGTTAAAAACCCTAATTGGACAAGAATAAGCCTAGGGAGGACGAAAATGACCTAATTGATCATCCAATGACACAAACACACCTATTGGATGCACAAGATTGGTTAAAAACCCTAATTGGACAAGAATATGCCTAGGGAGGACGAAAATGACCTAAATATTAATTCAATGAAACAAACAAACTTATTGGATGCACAAGATTGGTTAAAAACCCTAATTGGACAAGAATAAGCCTAGGGAGGACGAAAATGACCTAATTGATCATCCAATGACACAAACACACCTATTGGATGCACAAGATTGGTTAAAAACCGTAATTGGTCAAGAATAAGCCTAGCGAGGACGAAAATGACCTAATTGATCATCCATTGCCACAAACACACCTATTGGATGCAAAAGATTGGTTAAAAACCCTAATTGGACAAGAATATGACTAGGGAGGACGAAAATGACCTAAATATTAATTCAGGGACACAAACAAAGTTATTGGAAGCACAAGATTGGTTAAAAACCCTAATTGGACAACAATAAGCCTAGGGAGGACGAAAATGACCTAAATGTTAATCCAATGACACAACTCAACTTATTGGATGCACAAGATTGGTTAAAAACCCTAATTGGACAAGAATAAGCCTAGGGAGGACGAAAATGACCTAATTGATCATCCAATGACACAAACACACCTATTGGATGCACAAGATTGGTTAAAAACCCTTATAGGACAAGAATAAGCCTAGGGAGGACGAAAATGACCTAATTGATCATCCAATGACACAAACACACCTATTGGATGCACAAGATTGGTTTAAAACCCTAATTGGACAAGAATATGCCTAGGGAGGACGAAAATGACCTAAATATTAATTTAATGACACAAACAAACTTATCGGATGCACAAGATTGGTTAAAAACCCTAAATGGACAAGAATAAGCCTAAGGAGGATGAAAATAACCTAATTGATCATCCAATGACACAAACACACCTATTGGATGCACAAGATTGGTTAAAAACCCTAATTGGACAAGAATATGCCTAGGGAGGACGAAAATGACCTAAATGTTAATCCAATGACACAAATGAACTTATTGGATGCAAAAGATTGGTTAAAAACCCTAATTGGAAAAGAATAAGCCTA
>JBBPBR010001766.1:12159-37006 GCA_037974775.1 Cicer pinnatifidum
GGATGCACAAGATTGGTTAAAAACCCTAATTTGACAAGAATATGCCTAGGGAGGACGAAAATGACCTAATTGATCATCCAATGACACAAACACACCTATTGGATGCACAAGATTAGTTAAAAACCCTAATTGGACAAGAATATGCCTAGGGAGGACGAATATGACCTAATTGATCATCCAATGACACAAACACACCTATTGGATGCACAAGGTTGGTTAAAAACCCAAATTGGACAAGAATAAGCCTAGGGAGGACGAAAATGACCTAATTGATCATCCAATGACACAAACGCACCTATTGGATGCCCAAGATTGGTTAAAAACCCTAATTGGACAAGAATATGCCTAGGGAGGACGAAAATGACCTAATTGATCATCCAATGACACAAACACACCTATTGGATGCACAAGATTGGTTAAAAACCCTAATTGGACAAGAATAAGCCTTGCGAGGACGAAAATGACCTAATTGATCATCCAATGACACAAGCACACCTATTGGATGCACAAGATTGGTTAAAAACCCTAATTGGACAAGAATATGCCTAGTGAGGACGAAAATGACCTAAATATTAATTCATTGAAACAACTCAACTTATTGGATGCACAAGATTGGTTAAAAACCCTAATATGACAAGAAAAAGCCTAGGGAGGAAGAAAATGACCTAATTGATCATCCAATGACACAAACACACTAATTGGATGTACAAGATTGGTTAAAAATCCTAATTGGACAAGAATATGCCTAGGGAGGACGAAAATGACCTAAATATTAATTCAATGACACAAACAAACTTATCGGATGCACAAGATTGGTTAAAAACCCTAATTGGACAAGAATAAGCCTAGGGAGGACGAAAATGACCTAATTGATCATCCAATGACACAAACACACCTATTGGATGCACAAGATTGGTTAAAAACCCTAATTGGACAAGAATATGCCTAGGGAGGACGAATATGACCTAATCGATCATCCAATGACACAAACACACCTATTGGATGCACAAGATTGGTTAAAAACCCTAATTGGACAAGAATAAGCCTAGGGAGGACGAAAATGACCTAATTAATCATCCAATGACACAAACACACCAATTGGATGCACAAGATTGGTTAAAAACCCTAATTGGACAAGAATATGCCTAGGGAGGATGAAAATGACCTAAATATTAATTCAATGACACAACTCAACTTATTGGATGCACAAGATTGGTTAATAACCCTAATTGGATAAAAATATGCCTAGGGAGGACGAAAATGAGCTAAATGTTAATCCAATGACACAAATGAACTTATTGGATGCACAAGATTGGTTAAAAACCCTAATTGGACAAGAATAAGCCTAGGGAGGACGAAAATGACCTAATTGATCATCCAATGACACAAACACACCAATTGGATGCACAAGATTGGTTAAAAACCCTAATTGGACAAGAATATGCCTAGGGAGGATGAAAATGACCTAAATGTTAATCCAATGACACAACTCAACTTATTGGATGCACAAGATTGGTTAAAAACCCTAATTGGGCAAGAATAAGCCTAGGGAGGACGAAAATGACCTAATTGATCATCCAATGACACAAACACACCTATTGGATGCACAAGATTGGTTAAAAACCCTAATTTGACAAGTATAAGAATAGGGAGGACGAAAATGACCTAAATGTTAATCCAATGACACAACTCAACTTATTGGATGCACAAGATTGGTTAAAAACCCTAATTGGACAAGAATAAGCCTAGGGAGGACGAAAATGACCTAATTGATCATCCAATGACACAAACACACCTATTGGATGCACAAGATTGGTTAAAAACCTTAGTTGGACAAGAATAAGCCTAGGGAGGACGAAAATGACCTAAATGTTAATTCAATGACACAACTCAACTTATTGGATGCACAAGATTGGTTAAAAACCCTAATTGGACAAGAATAAGCCTAGGGAGGACGAAAATGACCTAATTGATCATCCAATGACACAAACACACCTATTGGATGCACAAGATTGGTTAAAAACCCTAATTGGACAAGAATAAGCCTAGGGAGGACAAAAATAACCTAATTGATCATCCAATGACACAAACACACCTATTGGATGCACAAGATTGGTTAAAAACCCTAATTGGACAAGAATATGCCTAGGGAGATCGAAAATGACCTAAATGTTAATCCAATGACACAACTCAACTTATTGGATGCACAAGATTGGTTAAAAACCCTAATTGGACAAGAATAAGCCTAGGGAGGACGAAAATGACCTAATTGATCATCCAATGACACAAACACACCTATTGGATGCACAAGATTGGTTAAAAACCCTATTTGGACAAGAATATGCCTAGGGAGGACGAAAATGACCTAAATGTTAATCCAATGACACAACTCAACTTATTGGATGCACAAGATTGGTTAAAAACCCTAATTGGACAAGAATAAGCCTAGGGAGGACGAAAATGACCTAATTGATCATCCAATGACACAAACACACCTATTGGATGCACAAGATTGGTTAAAAACCCTAATTGGACAAGAATATGCCTAGGGAGGACGAAAATGACCTAAATGTTATCAAAGTGACCTAATTGATCATCCAATGAGATAAACACACCTATTGGATGCACAAGATTGGTTAAAAACCCTAATTGGACAAGAATATGCCTAGGGAGGACGAAAATGACCTAAATGTGAATCCAATGACACAAATAAACTTATTGGATGCACAAGATTGATTAAAAACCTAATTGGACAAGAATAAGCCTAGGGAGAATGAAAATGACCTAAATGTTAATCCAATGACACAACTCAACTTATTGGATGCACAAGATTGGTTAAAAACCCTAATTGGACAAGAATAAGCCTAGGGAGGACGAAAATGACCTAATTGATCATCCAATGACACAAACACACCTATTGGATGCACAAGATTGGTTAAAAACCCTAATTGGACAAAAATATGCCTAGGGAGGACGAAAATGACCTAATTGATCATCCAATGACACAAACACACCTATTGAATTCACAAGATTGGTTAAAAACCCTAATTGGACAAGAATATGCCTAGGGAGGACGAAAATGACCTAATTGATCATCCAATGACACAAACACACCTATTGGATGCACAAGATTGGTTAAAAACCCTAATTGGACAAGAATAAGCCTAGCGAGGACGAAAATGACCTAATTGATCATCCAATGACGCAAGCACACCTATTGGATGCACAAGATTGGTTAAAAACCCTAATTGGACAAGAATATGCCTAGTGAGGACGAAAATGACCTAAATATTAATTCATTGAAACAACTCAACTTATTGGATGCACAAGATTGGTTAAAAACCCTAATATGACAAGAATAAGCCTAGGGAGGACGAAAATGACCTAATTGATCATCCAATGACACAAACACACTAATTGGATGTACAAGATTGGTTAAAAATCCTAATTGGACAAGAATATGCCTAGGGAGGACGAAAATGACATAAATATTAATTCAATGACACAAACAAACTTATCGGATGCACAAGATTGGCTAAAAACCCTAATTGGACAAGAATAAGCCTAGGGAGGACGAAAATGACCTAATTGATCATCCAATGACACAAACACACCTATTGGATGCACAAGATTGGTTAAAAACCCTAATTGGACAAGAATATGCCTAGGGAGGACGAATATGACCTAATCGATCATCCAATGACACAAACACACCTATTGGATGCACAAGATTGGTTAAAAACCCTAATTGGACAAGAATAAGCCTAGGGAGGACGAAAATGACCTAATTAATCATCCAATGACACAAACACACCAATTGGAGGCACAAGATTGGTTAAAAACCCTAATTGGACAAGAATATGCCTAGGGAGGATGAAAATGACCTAAATATTAATTCAATGACACAACTCAACTTATTGGATGCACAAGATTGGTTAATAACCCTAATTGGATAAAAATATGCCTAGGGAGGACGAAAATGAGCTAAATGTTAATCCAATGACACAAATGAACTTATTGGATGCACAAGATTGGTTAAAAACCCTAATTGGACAAGAATAAGCCTAGGGAGGACGAAAATGACCTAATTGATCATCCAATGACACAAACACACCAATTGGATGCACAAGATTGGTTAAAAACCCTAATTGGACAAGAATATGCCTAGGGAGGACGAAAATGACCTGAATATTAATTCAATGACACAACTCAACTTATTGGATGCACAAGATTGGTTAAAAACCCTAATTGGATAAGAATATGCCTCGGGAGGACGAAAATGAGCTAAATGTTAGTCCAATGACACAAATGAACTTATTGGATGCACAAGATTGGTTAAAAACCCTAATTGGACAAGAATAAGCCTAGGGAGGACGAAAATGACCTAATTGATCATCCAATGACACAAACACACCTATTGGATGCACAAGATTGGTTAAAAACCCTAATTGGACAAGAATATGCCTAGGGAGGACGAAAATGACCAAAATGTTAATCCAATGACACAAATGAACTTATTGGATGCACAAGATTGCTTAAAAACCCTAATTGGACAAGAATAAGCCTAGGGAGGACGAAAATGACCTAATTGGTCATCCAATGACACAAACACACCTATTGGATGCACAAGATTGGTTAAAAACCCTAATTGGACAAGAATAAGCATAGGGAGGACGAAAATGACCTAATTCATCATCCAATGACACAAACACACCTATTGGATGCACAAGATTGGTTAAAAATCCTAATTGGACAAGAATATGCCTAGGGAGGACGAAAATGATCTAATTGATCATCCAATGACACAAACACACCTATTGGATGCACAAGATTGGTTAAAAACCATAATTGGACAAGAATAAGCCTAGAGAGGACGAAAATGACCTAATTGATCATCCAATGACACAAACACACCTATTGGATGCACAAGATTGGTTAAAAACCCTAATTGGACAAGAATATGCCTAGGGAGGACGAATATGACCTAAATGTTAATCCAATAACGCAAATGAACTTATTGGATGCACAAGATTGGTTAAAAACCCTAATTGGACAAGAATAAGCCTAGGGAGGACGAAAATGACCTAAATGTTAATCCAATGACACAACTCAACTTATTGGATGCACAAGATTGGTTAAAAACCCTAATTGGACAAGAATAAGCCTAGGGAGGACGAAAATGACCTAATTGATCATCCAATGACACAAACACACCTATTGGATGCACAAGATTGGTTAAAAACCCTAACTGGACAAGAATATGCCTAGGGAGGACGAAAATGACCTAATTTATCATCCAATGACACAAACACACCTATTGGATGCACAAGATTGGTTAAAAACCCTAATTGGACAAGAATATGCCTAGGGAGGACGAATATGACTTAAATGTTAATCCAATAACACAAATGAACTTATTGGATGCACAAAATTGGTTAAAAACACTAATAGGACAAGAATAAGCCTAGGGAGAACGAAAATGACCTAAATGTTAATCCAATGACACAACTCAACTTATTGGATGCACAAGATTGGTTAAAAACCCTAATTGGACAAGAATAAGCCTAGGGAGGACGAAAATGACCTAATTGATCATCCAATGACACAAACACACCTATTGGAGGCACAAGATTGGTTAAAAACCCTAGTTGGACAAGAATAAGCCTAGGGAGGACGAAAATGACCTAATTGATCATCCAATGACACAAATGTACTTTATGGATGCACAAGATTGGTTAAAAACCCTAATTGGACAAGAATATGCCTAGGGAGGACGAAAATGACCTAATTGATCATCCAATGACACAAACACACCTATTGGATGCACAAGATTGGTTAAAAACCCTAATTGGACAAGAATAAGCCTAAGGAGGATGAAAATAACCTAATTGATCATCCAATGACACAAACACACCTATTGGATGCACAAGATTGGTTAAAAACCCTAATTGGACAAGAATATGCCTAGGGAGGACGAAAATGACCTAAATGTTAATCCAATGACACAAATGAACTTATTGGATGCAAAAGATTGGTTAAAAACCCTAATTGGAAAAGAATAAGCCTATGGAGGACGAAAATGACCTAATTGGACAAGAATAATCCTAGGGAGGACGAAAGTGACCTAATTGATCATCCAATGACACAAACACACCTATTGGATGCACAAGATTGGTTAAAAACCCTAATTGGACCATAATATGCCTAGGGAGGACGAAAATGACCTAATTGATCATCCAATGACACAAACACACCTATTGGATGCACAAGATCGGTTAAAAACCCTAATTGGACAAGAATAAGCCAAGGGAGGACGAAAATGACCTAAGTGATCATCCAATGACACAAACACACCTATTGGATGCACAAGATTGGTTAAAAACCCTAAATGGACAAGAATAAGCCTAGGGAGGACGAAAATGACCTAATTGATCATCCAATGACACAAACACACCTATTGGATGCACAAGATTGGTTAAAAACCCTAATTGGACAAGAATATGCCTAGGGAGGACGAAAATGACCTAAATATTAATTCAATGACACAACTCAACTTATTGGATGCACAAGATTGGTTAAAAACCCTAATTGGATAAGAATATGCCTAGGGAGGACGAAAATGAGCTAAATGTTAGTCCAATGACACAAATGAACTTATTGGATGCACAAGATTGGTTAAAAACCCAAATTGGACAAGAATAAGCCTAGCGAGGACGAAAATGACCTAATTGATCATCCAATGACACAAGCACACCTATTGGATGCACAAGATTGGTTAAAAACCCTAATTGGACAAGAATATGCCTAGGGAGGACGAAAATGACCTAAATATAAATTCAATGACACAAACAAACTTATCGGATTCACACGATTGGTTAAAAACCCTAATTGGACAAGAATAAGCCTAGGGAGGACAAAAATGACCTAAATGATCATCCAATGACACAAACACACCTATTGGATGCACAAGATTGGTTAAAAAACCTAATTGCACAAGAATATGCCTAGGGATGACGAAAATGACCTAATCGATCATCCAATGACACAAACACACCTATTGGATGCACAAGACTGGTTAAAAACCCTAATTGGACAAGAATAAGCCTAGGGAGGACGAAAATGACCTAATTGATCATCCAATGACACAAACACACCAATTGGATGCACAAGATTGGTTAAAAACCCTAATTGGACAAGAATATGCCTAGGGAGGACGAAAATGACCTGAATATTAATTCAATGACACAACTCAACTTATTGGATGCACAAGATTGGTTAAAAACCCTAATTGGATAAGAATATGCCTCGGGAGGACGAAAATGAGCTAAATGTTAGTCCAATGACACAAATGAACTTATTGGATGCACAAAATTGGTTAAAAACCCTAATTGGACAAGAATAAGCCTAGGGAGGACGAAAATGACCTAATTGATCATCCAATGACACAAACACACCTATTGGATGCACAAGATTGGTTAAAAACCCTAATTGGACAAGAATAAGCCTAGGGAGGACGAAAATGACCTAATTGATCATCCAATGACACAAAAACACCTATTGGATGCACAAGATTGGTTAAAAACCCTAATTGGACAAGAATAAGCCTAGGGAGGACGAAAATAACCTAATTGATCATCCAATGACACAAACACACCTATTGGATGCACAAGATTGGTTAAAAACCATAATTGGACAAGAATATGCCTAGGGAGGACGAAAATGACCTAAATGTTAATCCAAGGACACAAATGAAGTTATTGGATGCACAAGATTGGTTAAAAACCCTAATTGGACAAGAATAAGCCTAGGGAGGACGAAAATGACCTAAATGTTAATCCAATGACACAACTCAACTTATTGGATGCACAAGATTGGTTAAAAACCCTAATTAGACAAGAATAAGCCTAAGGAGGACGAAAATGACCTAATTGATCATCCAATGACACAAACACACCTATTGGATGCACAAGATTCGTTAAAAACCCTAATTGGACAAGAATATGCCTAGGGAGGACGAAAATGACCTAATTGATCATCCAATGACACAAACACACCTATTGGATGCACAAGATTGGTTAAAAACCCTAATTGGACAAGAATAAGCCTAGGGAGGACGAAAATGACCTAATTGATCATCCAATGACACAAACACACCTATTGGATGCACAAGATTGGTTAAAAACCCTAATTGGACAAGAATATGACTAGGGAGGACGAAAATGACCTACTTGATCATCCAATGACTCAAACACACCTATTGGATGCACAAGATTGGTTAAAAACCCTAATTGGACAAGAATAAGCCTAGGGAGGACGAAAATAACCTAATTGATCATCCAATGACACAAACACACCTATTGGATGCACAAGATTGGTAAAAAACCCTAATTGGACAAGAATATGCCTAGGGAGGACGAAAATGACCTAAATATTAATTCAACGAAACTGACAAACTTATTGGATGCACAAGATTGGTTAAAAACCCTAATAGGACAAGAATATGCCTAGGGAGGACGAAAATGACCTAATTGATCATCCAATGACACAAACACACCTATTGGATGCACAAGATTGGTTAAAAACCCTAATTGGACAAGAATAAGCCTAGGGAGGACGAAAATAACCTAATTGATCATCCAATGACACAAATACACCTATTGGATGCACAAGATTGGTTAAAAACCCTAATTGGACAAGAATATGCCTAGGGAGGGCGAAAATGACCTAAATGTTAATCCAATGACACAAATGAACTTATTGGATGCACAAGATTGGTTAAAAACTCTAATTGGACAAGAATAAGCCTAGGGAGGACGAAAATCACCTAAATGTTAATCCAATGACACAACTCAACTTATTGGATGCACAAGATTGGTTAAAAACCCTAATTGGACAAGAATAAGCCTAGGGAGGACGAAAATGACCTAATTGATCATCCAATGACACAAACACACCTATTGGATGCACAAGATTGGTTAAAAACCCTAATTGGACAAGAATAAGCCTAGGGATGACGAAAATGACCTAAATGTTAATCCAATGACACAACTCAACTTATTGGATGCACAAGACTGGTTAAAAACCCTAATTGGACAACAATAAGCCTATGGAGGACGAAAATGACCTAATTGATCATCCAATGACACAAACACACCTATTGGATGCACAAGATTGGTTAAAAACCCTAATTGGACAAGAATAAGCCTAGGGAGGACGAAAATGGCCTAAATGTTAATCCAATGACACAACTCAACTTATTGGATGCACAAGATTGGTTAAAAACCCTAATAGGACAAGAATAAGCCAAGGGAGGACGAAAATGACCTAATTGATCATCCAATGACACAAACACACCAATTGGATGCACAAGATTGGTTAAAAACCTTAATTGGACAAGAATATGCCTAGGGAGGACGAAAATGACCTAAATATTAATCCAATGAAACAAACAAACTTCTCGGATGCACAAGATTGGTTAAAAACCCTAATTGGACAAGAATAAGCCTAGGGAGGACGAAAATGACCTAATTGATCATCCAATGACACAAACACACCTATTGGATGCACAAGATTGGTTAAAAACCCTAATTGGACAGGAATAAGCCTAGGGATGACGAAAATGACCTAATTGATCATCCAATGACACAAACACACCTATCAGATACACAAGATTGGTTAAAAACCCTAATTGGACAAGAATATGCCTAGGGAGGACGAATATGACCTAAATGTTAATCCAATGACACAAATGAACTTATTGGATGCACAAGATTGGTTAAAAACCCTAATTGGACAAGAATAAGCCTAGGGAGGACGAAAATGACCTAATTGAACATCCAATGACACAAATGAACTTATTGGATGCACAAGATTGGTTAAAAACCCTAATTGGACAAGAATAAGCCTAGGGAGGACGAAAAGGACCTAATTGATCATCCAATGACACAAACACACCTATTGGATGCACAAGATTGGTTAAAAACCCTAATTGGACAAGAATAAGCCTAGGGAGGACGAAAATGACCTAATTGATCATCCAATGACACAAACACACCTATTGGATGCACAAGATTGGTTAAAAACCCTAATTGGACAAGAATAAGCCTAGGGAGGACGAAAATGACCTAATTGATCATCCAATGACACAAACACACCTATTGGATGCCCAAGATTGGTTTAAAACCCTAGTTGGACAAGAATATGCATAGGGAGGACGAAAATGACCTAATTGATCATCCAATGACACAAATAAACTTATTGGATGCACAAGATTGGTTAAAAACCCTAATTGGACAAGAATAAGCCTAGGGAGGACGAAAATGACCTAATTGATCATCCAATGACACAAACACACCTGTTGGATGCACAAGATTGGTTAAAAACCCTAATTGGACAAGAATAAGCGTAGGGAGGACAAAAATGACCCAATTGATCATCCAAAGACACAAACACACCTATTGGATGCAAAGGATTGGTTAAAAACCCTAGTTGGACAAGAATATGCATAGGGAGGACGAAAATGACCTAATTGATCATCCAATGACACAAATGAACTTATTGGATGCACAAGATTGGTTAAAAACCCTAATTGGACAAGAATAAGCATAGGGAGGACGAAAATGACCTAATTGATCATCCAATGACACAAATACACCTATTGGATGCACAAGATTGGTTAAAAACCCTAATTGGACAAGAATATGCCTAGGGAGGACGAAAATGACCTAAATGTTAATCCAATGACACAAATGAACTTATTGGATGCACAAGATTGGTTAAAAACCCTAATTGGACAAGAATAAGCCTAGGGAGGACGAAAATTACCTAAATGTTAATCCAATGACACAACTCAACTTATTGGATGCACAAGATTGGTTAAAAACCCTAATTGGGCAAGGATAAGCCTAGGGAGGACGAAGATGACCTAATTGATCATCCAATGACACAAACACACCTATTGGATGCACAAGATTGGTTAAAAACCCTAATTGGACAAGAATAAGCCTAGGGAGGACGAAAATGACCTAATTGATCATCCAATGACACAAACACACCTATTGGATGCACAAGATTGGTTAAAAACCCTAATTGGACAAGAATATGCCTAGGGAGGACGAAAATGACCTAAATATTAATTCAATGAAACAAACAAACTTATTGGATGCACAAGATTGGTTAAAAACCCTAATTGGACAAGAAAAAGCCTAGGGAGGACGAAAATGACCTAATTGATCATCAAATGACACAAACACACCTATTGGATGAACAAGATTTGTTAAAAACCCTAATTGGACAAAAATATGCCTAGCGAGGACGAAAATGACCTAAATATTAATTCAATGACACAAACAAAGTTATTGGATGCACAAGATTGGTTAAAAACCCTAATTGGACAAGAATAAGCCTAGGGAGGACGAAAATGACCTAATTGATCATCCAATGACACAAACACACCTATTGGATGCACAAGATTGGTTAAAAACCCTAATTGGACAAGAATAAGCCTAGGGAGGACGAAAATGACCTAATTGATCATCCAATGACACAAACACACCTATTGGATACACAAGATTGGTTAAAAACCCTAATTGGACAAGAATAATTCTAGGGGGGACGAAAATGACCTAAATGTTAATCCAATGAAACAACTCAACTTATTGGATGCACAAGATTGGTTAAAAACCCTAATTGGACAAGAATAAGCCTAGGGAGGACGAAAACGACCTAATTGATCATCCAATGACACAAACACACCTATTGGATGCACAAGATTGGTTAAAAACCCTAATTGGACAAGAATAAGCCTAGGGACGACGAAAATGTCCTAAATGTTAATCCGATGACATAACTCAACTTATTGGATGCACAAGATTGGTTAAAAACCCTAATTGGACAAGAATAAGCCTAGGGAGGACGAAAATGACCTAATTGATCATCCAATGACACAAACACACCTATTGGATGCACAAGATTGGTTAAAAACCCTAATTGGACAAGAATAAGCTTAGGGAGTACGAAAATGACCTAAATATTAATCCAATGACACAAATTAACTTATTGGATGCACAAGATTGGTTAAAAACCCTAATTGGACAAGAATATGCCTAGGGAAGACGAAAATGACCTAATTGATCATCCAATGACACAAACACACCTATTGGATGCACAAGATTGGTTAAAAAAACCCTAATTGGACAAGAATATGCCTAGGGAGGACGAAAATGACCTAAATATTAATTCAATGACACAAACAAACTTATTGGATGCACAAGATTGGTTAAAAACCCTAATTGGACAAGAATAAGCCTAGGGAGGAAGAAACTGACCTAATCGATTATCCAATGACACAAAGACACCTATTGGAAGCACAAGATTGGTTAAAAACCCTAATTGGACAAGAATATGCCTAGGGAGGACGAAAATGACCTAAATGTTAATCCAATGACACAAATGAACTTATTGGATGCACAAGATTGGTTAAAAACCCTAATTGGACAAGAATAAGCCTAGGGAGGACGAAAAATGACCTAATTGATCATCCAATGCCACAAACACACCTATTGGATAAACAAGATTGGTTAAAAACCCTAATTGGACAAGAATATGCCTAGGGAGGACGAAAATGACCTAAATATTAATTCAATGACACAAACAAAGTTATTGGATGCACAAGATTGGTTAAAAACCCTAATCGGACAAGAATATGCCTAGGGAGGACGAAAATGACCTAATTGATCATCCAATGACACAAACACACCTATTGGATGCACAAGATTGGTTAAAAACCCTAATTGGACAAGAATATGCCTAGGGAGGACGAAAATGACCTAAATATTAATTCAATGACACAAACAAACTTATCGGATGCACAACATTGGTTAAAAACCCTAATTGGACAAGAATAAGCTTTGGGAGGACGAAAATGACCTAATTGATCATCCAATGACACAAACACACCTATTAGATGCACAAGATTGGTTAAAAACCCTAATTGGACAAGAATAAGCCTAGGGAGGACGAAAATGACCTAATTGATCATCCAATGACACAAACACACCTATTGGATGCACAAGATTGGTTAAAAACCCTAATTGGACAAGAATATGCCTAGGGAGGACGAAAATGACCTAAATATTAATTCAATGACATAAACAAAGTTATTGGATGCACAAGATTGGTTAAAAACCCTAATTGGACAAGAATAAGCCTAGGGAGGACGTAAATGACCTAATTGATCATCCAATGACACAAACACACCTATTGGATGCACAAGATTGGTTAAAAACCCTAATTGGACAAGAATATGCCTAGGGAGGACGAAAATGACCTAAATATTAATTCAATGACACAAACAAACTAATCGGTTGCACAAGATTGGTTAAAAACCCTAATTGGACAAGAATAAGCCTAGGGAGGACGAAAATGACCTAATTGATCATCCAATGACACAAACACACCTATTGGATGCACAAGATTGGTTAAAAACCCTAATTGGACAAGAATAAGCCTAGGGAGGACGAAAATGACCTAATTGATCATCCAATGACACAAACACACCTATTGGATGCATAAGATTGGTTAAAAACTCTAATTGGACCAGAATAAGCCTAGGGAGGACGAAAATGACCTAATTGATCATCCAATGACACAAACACACCTATTGGATGCACAAGATTGGTTAAAAACCCTAGTTGGACAAGAATATGCCTAGGGAGGACGAAAATGACCTAATTGATCATCCAATGACACAAATAAACATATTGGATGCACAAGATTGGTTAAAAACCCTAATTGGACAAGAATAAGCCTAGGGAGGACGAAAATGACCTAATTGATCATCCAATGACACAAACACACCTATTGGATGCACAAGATTGGTTAAAAACCCTAATTGGACAAGAATATGCCAAGGGAGGACGGATATTACCTAAATGTTAATCTAATGACACAAATGAAATTATTGGATGCACAAGATTGGTTAAAAACCCTAATTGGACAAGAATAAGCCTAGGGAGGACGAAAATGACCTAATTGATCATCCAATGACACAAACACACCTATTGGATGCACAAGATTGGTTAAAAACCCTAATTGGAAAAGAATAATCCTAGGGAGGACGAAAATGACCTAATTGATCATCCAATGACACAAACACACCTATTGGATGCACAAGATTGGTTAAAAACCCTAGTTGGACAAGAATATGCCTAGGGAGGACGAAAATGACCTAATTGGTCATCCAATGTCACAAATGAACTTATTGGATGCACAAGATTGGTTAAAAACCCTAGTTGTACAAGAATATGCCTAGGGAGGACGAAAATTACCTAATTGATCATCCAATGACACAAATGAACTTATTGGATGCACAAAATTAGTTAAAAACCCTAATTGGACAAGAATAAGCCTAGGGTGGACGAAAATGACCTAATTGATCATCCAATGACACAAACACACCTATTGGATGCACAAGATTGGTTAAAAACCCTAATTGGACAAGAATAAGCCTAGGGAGGACGAAAATGACCTAATTGATCATCCAATGACACAAACACACCTATTGGATGCACAAGATTGGTTAAAAATCCTAATTGGACAAGAATAAGCCTAGGGAGGATAAAAATGACCTAATTGATCATCCAATGACACAAACACACCTATTGGATGCACAAGATTGGTTAAAAATCCTAATTGGACAAGAATAAGCCTAGGGAGGATAAAAATGACCTAATTGATCATCCAATGACACAAACACACCTATTGGATGCACAAGATTGGTTAAAAACCCTAATTGGACAAGAATAAGCCTAGGGAGGACGAAAATGACCTAATTGATCATCCAATGACACAAACACACCTATTGGATGCACAAGATTGGTTAAAAACCCTAATTGGACAAGAATAAGCCTAGGGAGGACGAAAATGACCTAATTGATCATCCAATGACACAAACACACCTATTGGATGCACAAGATTGGTTAAAAACCATAGTTGGACATGAATATGCCTAGGGAGGACGAAATTGACCTAATTGATCATCCAATGACACAAATGAACTTATTGGATGCACAAGATTGGTTAAAAACACTAATTGGACAAAAATAAGCCTAGGGAGGACAAAAATGACCTAATTGATCATCCAATGACACAAACACACCTATTGGATGCACAAGATTGGTTAAAAACCCTAATTGGACAAGAATAAGCCTAGGGAGGACGAAAATGACCTAATTGATCATCCAATGACACAAACACACCTATTGGATGCACAAGATTGGTTAAAAACCCTAATTGGACTAGAATAAGCCTAGGGTGGACGAAAATGACCTAATTGATCATCCATTGCCACAAACACACCTAATGGATGCACAAGATTGGTTAAAAACCCTAAATTGACAAGAATAAGCCTAGGGAGGACGAAAATGACCTAATTGATCATCCAATGACACAAACACACCAATTGGATGCACAAGATTGGTTAAAAACCCTAATTGGACAAGAATATGCCTAGGGAGGACGAAAATGACCTGAATATTAATTCAATGACACAACTCAACTTATTGGATGCACAAGATTGGTTAAAAACCCTAATTGGATAAGAATATGCCTCGGGAGGACGAAAATGAGCTAAATGTTAGTCCAATGACACAAATGAACTTATTGGATGCACAAGATTGGTTAAAAACCCTAATTGGACAAGAATAAGCCTAGGGAGGACGAAAATGACCTAATTGATCATCCAATGACACAAACACACCTATTGGATGCACAAGATTGGTTAAAAACCCTAATTGGACAAGAATAAGCCTAGGGAGGACGAAAATGACCTAATTGATCATCCAATGACACAAACACACCTATTGGATGCACAAGATTGGTTTAAAACCCTAGTTGGACAAGAATATGCCTATGGAGGACGAAAATGACCAAATTTATCATCCAATGACACAAATGAACTTATTGGATGCACAAGATTGGTTAAAAACCCTAATTGGACAAGAATAAGCCTAGGGAGGACGAAAATGACCTAATTGATCATCCAATGACACAAACACACCTATTGGATGCACAAGATTGGTTAAAAACCCTAATTGGACAAGAACATGCCTAGGGAGGATGAAAATGACCTAATTCATCATCCAATGACACTAATGAACTTATTGGATGCACAAGATTGGTTAAAAACCCTAATTGGACAAGAATAAGCCTAGGGAGGACGAAAATGACCTAATTGATCATCCAATGACACAAACACACCTATTGGATGCACAAGATTGGTTAAAAACCCTAATTGGACAAGAATATGCCTACGGAGGACGAATATGACCTAAATGTTAATCCAATAACACAAATGAACTTATTGGATGCACAAGATTGGTTAAAAACCCTAATTGGACAATAATATGCCTAGGGAGGACGAAAATGACGTAAATATTAATTCAATGACACAAACAAACTTATTGGATGCACAAGATTGGTTAAAAACCCTAATTGGACAATAATATGCCTAGGGAGGACGAAAATGAACTAATTGATTATCCAATGACACTAATGAACTTATTGGATGCACAAGATTGGTTAAAAACCCTAATTGGACAAGAATAAGCCTAGGGAGGACGAAAATGACCTAATTGATCATCCAATGACACAAACACACCTATTGGATGCACAAGATTGGTTAAAAACCCTAATTGGACAAGAATATGCCTAGAGAGGACGAAAATGATCTAATTGATCATCTAATGACACAAATGAACTTATTGGATGCACAAGATTGGTTAAAGACCCTAATTGGACAAGAATAGGCCTAGGGAGGACGAAAATGACCTAATTGATCATCCAATGACACAAACACACCTATTGGATGCACAAGATTGGTTAAAAACCCTAATTGGACAAGAATATGCCTAGGGAGGGCGAAAATGACCTAAATGTTAATCCAATGACACAAATGAACTTATTGGATGCACAAGATTGGTTAAAAACTCTAATTGGACAAGAATAAGCCTATGGAGGACGAAAATTACCTAAATGTTAATCCAATGACACAACTCAACTTATTGGATGCACAAGATTGGTTAAAAACCCTAATTGGACAAGAATAAGCCTAGGGAGGACGAAAATGACCTAATTGATCATCCAATGACACAAACACACCTATTGGATGCACAAGATTGGTTAAAAACCCTAATTGGACAAGAATAAGCCTAGGGATGACGAAAATGACCTAAATGTTAATCCAATGACACAACTCAACTTATTGGATGCACAAGATTGGTTAAAAACCCTAATTGGACAAGAATAAGCCTAGGGAGGACGGACCTAATTGATCATCCAATGACACAAACACACCTATTGGATGCACAAGATTGGTTAAAAACCCTAATTGGAGAAGAATATGTCTAGGGAGGACGAAAATTACCTAAATATTAATTCAATGACACAAACAAACTTATCGGATGCACAAGATTGGTTAAAAACCCTAATTGGACAAGAATAAGCCTAGAGAGGACGAAAATGACCTAATTGATCATCCAATGACACAAACACACCTATTAGATGCACAAGATTGGTTAAAAACCCTAATTGGACAAGAATAAGCCTAGGGAGGAAGAAAATGACCTAATTGATCATCCAATGACACAAACACACCTATTGGATGCACAAGATTGGTTAAAAACCCTAATTGGACAAGAATAAGTCTAGGGAGGACGAAAATGACCTAATTGATCATCCAATGACACAAAAACACCTATTGGATGCACAAGATTGGTTAAAAACCCTAATTGGACAAGAATAAGCCAAGGGAGGACGAAAATGACCTAATTGATCATCCATTGCCACAAACACACCTAATGGATGCACAAGATTGGTTAAAAACCCTAATTGGACAAGAATATGCCTAGGGAGGAAGAAAATGACCTAATTGGTCATCCAATGACACAAACACACCTATTGGATGCACAAGATTGGTTAAAAACCCTAATTGGACAAGAATAAGCCTAGGAAGGACGAAAATAACCTAATTGATCATCCAATGACACAAACACACCTATTGGATGCACAAGATTGGTTAAAAACCCTAATTGGACAAGAATATGCCTAGGGAGGACGAAAATGACCTAATTGATCATCCAATGACACAAACACACCAATTGGATGCACAAGATTCGTTAAAAACCCTAATTGGACAAGAATATGCCTAGCGAGGACGAAAATTACCTAATTGATCATCCAATGACACAAACACACCTATTGGATGCACAAGATTGGATAAAAACCCTAATTGGACATGAATAAGCCTAGGGAGGGCGAAAATGACCTAAATGTTAATCCAATGACACAACTCAACTTATTGGATGCACAAGATTGGTTAAAAACCCTAATTGGACAAAAATAAGCCTATGGAGGACGAAAATGACCTAATTGATCATCCAATGACACAAACACACCTATTGGATGCACAAGATTGGTTAAAAACCCTAATTGGACATGAATAAGCCTAGGGAGGACGAAAATGACCTAAATGTAAATCCAATGACACAACTCAACTTATTGGATGCACAAGATTGGTTAAAAACCCATATTGGACAAGAATAAGCCTATGGAGTACGAAAATGACCTAATTGATCATCCAATGACACAAACACACCTATTGGATGCACAAGATTGGTTTAAAACCCTAATTGGACAAGAATATGCCTAGGGAGGACGAAAATGACCTAAATATTAATTCAATGACACAAACAAACTTATCGGATGCACAAGATTGGTTAAAAACCCTAAATGGACAAGAATAAGCCTAGGGAGGATGAAAATAACCTAATTGATCATCCAATGACACAAACACACCTATTGGATGCACAAGATTGGTTAAAAACCCTAATTGGACAAGAATATGCCTAGGGAGGACGAAAATGACCTAAATGTTAATCCAATGACACAAATGAACTTATTGGATGCAAAAGATTGGTTAAAAACCCTAATTGGACAAGAATAAGCGTATGGAGGACGAAAATGACCTAATTGGACAAGAATAAGCCTAGGGAGGACGAAAGTGACCTAATTGATCATCCAATGACACAAACACACCTATTGGATGCACAAGATTGGTTAAAAACCCTAATTGGACCAGAATATGCCTAGGGAGGACGAAAATGACCTAATTGATCATCCAATGACACAAACACACCTATTGGATGCACAATATTGGTTAAAAACCCTAATTGGACAAGAATAAGCCTAGGGAGGACGAAAATGACCTAATTGATCATCCAATGACACAAACACACCTATTGGATGCACAAGATTGGTTAAAAACCCTAATTGGACAAGAATAAGCCTAGGGAGGACGAAAATAACCTAATTGATCATCCAATGACACAAACACACCTATTGGATGCACAAGAATGGTTAAAAACCCTAATTGTACAAGAATATGCCTAGGGAGTCCGAAAATGACCTAAATGTTAATCCAATGACACAAATGAACTTATTGGATAGCCAAGATTGGTTAAAAACCCTAATTGGACAAGAATAAGCCTAGGGAGGACGAAAATGACTAAATGTTTATCCAATGACACAACTCAACTTATTGGATGCACAAGATTGGTTAAAAACCCTAATTGGACAAGAATAAGCCTATGGAGGACGAAAATGACCTAATTGATCATCCAATGACACAAACACACCTATTGGATGCACAGGATTGGTTAAAAACCCTAATTGGACAAGAATAAGCCTAGGGAGGACGAAAATGACCTAAATGTTAATCCAATGACACAACTCAACTTATTGGATGCACAAGATTGGTTAAAAACCCTAATTGGACAAGAATAAGCCTAGGGAGGACGAAAATGACCTAAATGTTAATCCAATGACACAACTCAACTTATTGGATGCACAAAATTGGTTAAAAACCCTAATTGGACAAGAATAAGCTTAGGGAGGACGAAAATGACCTAATTGATCATCCAATGACACAAACACACCAATTGGATGCACAAGATTCGTTAAAAACCCTAATTGGACAGGAATAAGCCTAGGGAGGACGAAAATGACCTAATTGATCATCCAATGACACAAACACACCTATTGGATGCACAAGATTGGTTAAAAACCCTAATTGGAGAAGAATAAGCCTAGGGAGGACGAAAATGACCTAATTGATCATCCAATGACACAAACACACCAATTGGATGCACAAGATTCGTTAAAAACCCTAATTGGACAAGAATATGCCTAGGGAGGACGAAAATGACCTAATAGATCATCCAATGACACAAACACACTTATTGGATGCACAAGATTGGTTAAAAACCCTAATTGGACAAGAATAAGCCTGAGGAGGACGAAAATGACCTAATTGATCATCCAATGACACAAACACACCTATTGGACGCACAAGATTGGTTAAAAACCCTAATTGCACAAGAATATGCCTAGGGAGGACGAAAATGACCTAAATGTTAATCCAATGACACAAATGAACTTATTGGATGCACAAGATTGGTTAAAAACCCTAATTGGACAAGAATAAGCCTAGGGAGGGCGAAAATAACCTAATTGATCATCCAATGACACAAACACACCTATTGGATGCACAAGATTGGTTAAAAACCCTAATTGGACAAGAATATGCCTAGGGAGGACGAAAATGACCTAAATGTTAATCCAATGACACAAATGAACTTATTGGATGCATAAGATTGGTTAAAAACCCTAATTGGACAAGAATAAGCCTATGGAGGACGAAAATGACCTAATTGATCATCCAATTTCACAAACACACCTATTGGATGCACAAGATTGGTTAAAAACCCTAATTGGACCAGAATATGCCTAGGGAGGACGAAAATGACCTAATTGATCATCCAATGACACAAACACACCTATTGGATGCACAAGATTGGTTAAAAACCCTAATTGGACAAGAATAAGCCTAGGGTGGATGAAAATAACCTAATTGATCATCCAATGACACAAACACACCTATTGGATGCACAAGATTGGTTAAAAACCCTAATTGGACAAGAATATGCCTAGGGAGGACGAAAATGACCTAAATGTTAATCCAATGACACAAATGAACTTATTGGATGCATAAAATTGGTTAAAAACCCTAATTGGACAAGAATAAGCCTAGGGAGGATGAAAATGACCTAATTGATCATCCAATGACACAAACACACCTATTGGATGCACAAGATTGGTTAAAAACCCTAATTGGACAAGAATAAGCCTATGGAGGACGAAAATGACCTAATTGATCATCCAATGACACAAACACAACCTAATTGATCATCCAATGACACAAACACACCTATTGGATGCACAAGATTGGTTAAAAACCCTAGTTGGACAAGAATATGCCTAGGGAGGACGAAAATGACCTAATTGATCATCCAATGACACAAATGAACGTATTGGATGCACAAGATTAGTTAAAAACCCTAATTGGACAAGAATAAGCCTAGGGAGGACGAAAATGACCTAATTGATCATCCAATGACACAAACACACCTATTGGATGCACAAGATTGGTTAAAAACCCTAATTGGACAAGAATAAGCCTAGGGAGGACGAAAATGACCTAATTGATCATCCAATGACACAAACACACTTATTGGATGAACAAGATTGGTTAAAAACCCTAATTGGACAAGAATAAGCCTAGGGAGGACGAAAATGACCTAATTGATCATCCAATGACACAAACACACCTATTGGATGCACAAGATTGGTTAAAAACCCTAATTGGACAAGAATAAGCCTAGGGAGGACGAAAATGACCTAATTGATCATCCAGTGACACAAACACACCTATTGGATGCACAAGATTGGTTAAAAACCCTAATTGGACAAGAATAAGCCTAGGGAGGACGAAAATGACCTAATTGACCATCCAATGACACAAACGCACCTATGGGATGCACAAGATTGGTTAAAAACCCTAATTGGACAAGAATATGCCTAGGGAGGACGAAAATGACCTAAATATTAATTCAATGACACAAACAAAGTTATTGGATGCACAAGATTGGTTAAAAACTCTAATTGGACAAGAATAAGCCTAGGGAGGACGAAAATGACCTAATTGATCATCCAATGACACAAACACACCTATTGGATGCACAAGATTGGTTAAAAACCCTAATTGGACAAGAATAAGCCTAGGGAGGACGAAAATGACCTAATTGATCATCCATTGCCACAAACACACCTATTGGATGCACAAAATTGGTTAAAAACCCTAATTGGACAAGAATATGCCCAAGGAGGACGAAAATGACCTAATTGATCATCCAATGACACAAACACACCTATTGGATGCACAAGATTGGTTAAAAACCCTAATTGGACAAGAATATGCCTAGGGAGGACGAAAATGACCTAAATATTAATTCAATGACACAAACAAACTTATTGGATGCACAAGATTGGTTGAAAACCCTAATTGGACAAGAATAAGCCTAGGGAGGACGTAAATGACCTAATTGATCATCCAATGACACAAACAGACCTATTGGATGCACAAGATTGGTTAAAAACCCTTATTGGACAAGAATATGCCTAGGGAGGTCGAAAATGACCTAAATATTAATTCAATGACACAAACAAACTTATCGGATGCACAAGATTAGTTAAAAACCCTAATTGGACAAGAATAAGCCTAGGGAGGACGAAAATGACCTAATTGATCATCCAATGACACAAACACACCTATTGGAAGCACAAGATTGGTTAAAAACCCTAATTGGACATGAATAAGCCTAGGGAGGACGAAAATGACCTAATTGATCATCCAATGACACAAGCACACCTATTGGATGCACAAGATTGGTTAAAAACCCTAATTGGACAAGAATATGCCTAGGGAGGACGAAAATGACCTAAATATTAATTCAATGACACAAACAAACTTATCGGATTCACACGATTGGTTAAAAACCCTAATTGGACAAGAATAAGCCTAGGGAGGACAAAAATGACCTAAATGATCATCCAATGACACAAACACACCTATTGGATGCTCAAGATTGGTTAAAAAACCTAATTGCACAAGAATATGCCTAGGGATGACGAAAATGACCTAATCGATCATCCAATGACACAAACACACCTATTGGATGCACAAGATTGGTTAAAAACCCTAATTGGACAAGAATAAGCCTAGGGAGGACGAAAATGACCTAATTGATCATCCAATGACACAAACACACCAATTGGATGCACAAGATTGGTTAAAAACCCTAATTGGACAAGAATATGCCTAGGGAGGACGAAAATGACCTGAATATTAATTCAATGACACAACTCAACTTATTGGATGCACAAGATTGGTTAAAAACCCTAATTGGATAAGAATATGCCTCGGGAGGACGAAAATGAGCTAAATGTTAGTCCAATGAAACAAATGAACTTATTGGATGCACAAGATTGGTTAAAAACCCTAATTGGACAAGAATAAGCCTAGGGAGGACGAAAATGACCTAATTGATCATCCAATGACACAAACACACCTATTGGATGCACAAGATTGGTTAAAAACCCTAATTGGACAAGAATAAGCCTAGGGAGGACGAAAATGACCTAATTGATCATCCAATGACACAAACACACCTATTGGATGCACAAGATTGGTTAAAAACCCTAATTGGATAAGAATGTGCCTAGGGAAGACGAAAATGACCTAATTGATCATCCAATGACACAAATGAACTTATTGGTTGCACAAAATTAGTTAAAAACCCTAATTGGACAAGAATAAGTCTATGGAGGACGAAAATAACCTAATTGATCATCCAATGACCCAAACACACCTATTGGATGCACAAGTTTTGTCTAAAACTCTAATTGGACAAGAATATGCCTAGGGAGGACGAAAATGACCTAAATGTTAATCCAATGACACAAATGAACTTATTGGATGCACAAGATTGGTTAAAAACCCTAATTGGACAAGAATAAGCCTAGGGAGGACGAAAATGACCTAAATGTTAATCCAATGACACAGCTCAACTTATTGGATGCACAAGATTGGTTAAAAACCCTAATTGGACAAGAATAAGCCTATGGAGGACGAAAATGACCCAAATGTTAATCCAATGACACAACTCAACTTATTGGATGCACAAGATTGGTTAAAAACCCTAATTTGACAAGAATATGCCTAGGGAGGACGAAAAAGACCTAATTGATCGTCCAATGACACAAACACACCTATTGGATGCACAAGATTGGTTAAAAACCCTAATTGGACAAGAATAAGCCTAGGGAGGACGAAAATGACCTAATTGATCATCCAATGACACAAACACACCTATTGGATGCACAAGATTGGTTAAAAACCCTAATTGGACAAGAATAAGCCTAGGGAGGACGAAAATGACCTAATTGATCATCCATTGCCACAAACACACCTAATGGATGCACAAGATTGGTCAAAAACCCTAATTGGACAAGAATATACCTAGGGAGGAAGAAAATGACCTAATTGGTCATCCAATGACACAAACACACCTATTGGATGCACAAGATTGGTTAAAAACCCTAATTGGACAAGAATAAGCCTAGGAAGGACGAAAATAACCTAATTGATCATCCAATGACACAAACACACTAATTGGATGTACAAGATTGGTTAAAAACCCTAATTGGACAAGAATATGCCTAGGGAGGACGAAAATGACCTAAATATTAATTCAATGACACAAACAAACTTATCGGATGCACAAGATTGGTTAAAAACCCTAATTGGACAAGAATAAGCCTAGGGAGGACGAAAATGACCTAATTGATCATTCAATGACACAAACACACCTATTGGATGCACAAGATTGGTTAA
>JBBPBR010001767.1:0-31083 GCA_037974775.1 Cicer pinnatifidum
CGTCCTCCCTAGGCTTATTCTTGCCCAATTAGGGTTTTTAACCAATCTTGTGCATCCAATAAGTTGAGTTGTGTCATTGGATAAACATTTAGGTCATTTTCGTCCTCCCTAGGCTTATTTTGTCCGATTAGGGTATTTAACCAATCTTGTGCATCAAATAAGTTCATTTGTGTCATTGGATTAACATTTAGGTCATTTTCGTCCTCCCTAGGCATATTCTTGTCCAATTAGGGTTTTTAACCAATCTTGTGCATCCAATAGGTGTGTTTGTGTCATTGGATGATCAATTAGGTCATTTTCGTCCTCCCTAGGCATATTCTTGTCCAATTATGGTTTTTAACCAATCTTGTGCATCCAATAGGTGTGTTTGTGTCATTGGATGATGAATTAGGTCATTTTTGTCCTACCTAGGCTTATTCTTGTCCAATTAGGGTTTTTAACCAATCTTGTGCATCCAATAGGTGTGTTTGTGTCATTGGATGATCAATTAGGTCTTTTTCGTCCACCCTAGGCTTATTCTTGTCCAATTAGGGTTTTTAACCAATCTTGTGCATCCGATAACTTTGTTTGTTTCATTGAATTAATATTTAGGTCATTTTCGTCCTCCCTAGGCATATTCTTGTCCAATTAGGGTTTTTAACCAATCTTGTGCATCCAATAGGTGTGTTTGTGTCATTTGAGGATCAACTATGTCATTTTTGTCCTCCCTAGGCTTATTCTTGTCCAATTAGGGTTTTTAACCAATCTTATGCATCCAATAAGTTGAGTAGTTTCATTGGATTAACATTTAGGTCATTTTCGTCCTCCCTAGGCTTATTCTTGTCCAATTAGGGTTTTTAACCAATCTTGTGCATCCAATAAGTTCATTTGTGTCATTGGATTAACATTTAGGTAATTTTCGTCCTCCCTAGGCATATTCTTGTCCAATTAGGGTTTTTAACCAATCTTGTGTATCCAATAGGTGTGTTTGTGTCATTGGTTGATCAATTAGGTCATTTTCGTCCTCCCTAGGCTTATTCTTGTCCAATTAGGGTTTTTAACCAATCTTGTGCATCCAATAGGTGTGTTTATGTCGTTGGATGATCAATTAGGTCATTTTCGTCCTCCCTAGGCTTATTCTTGTCCAATTAGGGTTTTTAACCAATCTTGTGCATCCAATAACTTTGTTTGTGTCATTGAATTAATATTTAGGTCATTTTCGTCCTCCCTAGGCATATTCTTGTCCAATTAGGGTTTTTAACCAATCTTGTGCATCCAATAGGTGTGTTTGTGTCTTTGGATGATCAATTAAGTTATTTTCGTCCTTCCTAAGCTTATTCTTGTCCAATTAGGGTTTTTAACAAACCTTGTGCATCCAATAAGTTCATTTGTGTCATTGGATGATCAATTAGGTTATTTTCGTCCTCCCTAGGCATATTCTTGTCCAACTTGGGTTTTTAACCAATCTTGTGCATCCAATAGGTGTGTTTGTGTCATTGGATGATCAATTAGGTCATTTTCGTCCTCCCTAGGCTTATTCTTGTCCAATTAGGGTTTTTAACCAATCTTGTGCATCCAATAACTTTGTTTGTGTCATTGAATTAATATTTAGGTCATTTTCGTCCTCCCTAGGCATATTCTTGTCCAATTAGGGTTTTTAACCAATCTTGTGCATCCAATAGGTGTGTTTGTGTCATTGGATGATCAATTAGGTCATTTTCGTTCCCCCTAGGCTTATTCTTGTCCAATTAGGGTTTTTCACCAATCTTGTGCATCCAATAACTTTGTTTGTGTCATTGAATTAATATTTAGGTCATTTTCGTCCTCCCTAGGCATATTCTTGTCCAATTAGGGTTTTTAACCAATCTTGTGCATCCAATAGGTGTGTTTGTGTCATTGGATGATCAATTAGGTCATTTTCGTCCTCCCTAGGCTTATTCTTGTCCAATTAGGGTTTTTAACCAATCTTGTGCATCCAATAACTTTGTTTGTGTCATTGAATTAATATTTAGGTCATTTTCGTCCTCCCTAGGCATATTCTTGTCCAATTAGGGTTTTTAACCAATCTTGTGCATCCAATAGGTGTGTTTGTGTCATTGGATGATCAATTAGGTGATTTTTGTCCTCCCTAGGCATATTCTTGTCCCATTAGGGTTTTTAACCAATCTTGTGCATCCAATAATTGTGTTTGTGTCATTGGATGATTAATTAGGTCACTTTCGTCCTCCCTAGGCTTATTCTTGTCCAATTAGGGTTTTTAACCAATCTTGTGCATCCAATAGGTGTGTTTGTGTCATTGGATGATCAATTAGGTCATTTTCGTCCTCCCTAGGCTTATTCTTGTCCAATTAGGGTTTTTAACCAATCTTGTGCATCTAATAGGTGTGTTTGTGTCATTGGATGATCAATTAGGTCATTTTCGTCCTCCGTAGGCTTATTCTTGTCCAATTAGGGTTTTTCACCAATCTTGTGCATCCAATAAATTTGTTTGTGTCATTGAATTAATATTTAGGTCATTTTCTTCCTCCCTAGGCATATTCTTGTCCAATTAGGGTTTTTAACCAATCTTGCGCATCCAATAGGTGTGTTTGTGTCATTGGCTGATCAATTAGGTCATTTTCGTCCTCCCTAGGCTTATTCTTGTCCAATTAGGGTTTTTTAACCAATCTTGTGCATCCAATAAGTTGAGTTGTGTCATTGGATTAACATTTAGGTCATTTTCGTCCTCCCTAGGCTTATTCTTGTCCAATTAGGGTTTTTAACCAATCTTGTGCATCCAATAGGTGTGTTTGTGTCAATGGATGATAATTAGGTCATTTACGTCCTCCCTAGGCATATTCTTGTCCAATTAGGGTTTTTAACCAATCTTGTGCATCCAATAGGTGTGTTTGTGTCATTGGATGATCAATTAGGTGATTTTTGTCCTCCCTAGGCATATTCTTGTCCCATTAGGGTTTTTAACCAATCTTGTGCATCCAATAATTGTGTTTGTGTCATTGGACGATCAATTAGGTCACTTTCGTCCTCCCTAGGCTTATTCTTGTCCAATTAGGGTTTTTAACCAATCTTGTGCATCCAATAGGTGTGTTTGTGTCATTGGATGATCAATTAGGTCATTTTCGTCCTCCCTAGCCTTATTCTTGTCCAATTAGGGTTTTTAACCAATCTTGTGCATCCAATAGGTGTGTTTGTGTAATTGGATGATCAATTAGGTCATTTTCGTCCTCCCTAGGCTTATTCTTGTCCAATTAGGGTTTTTAACCAATCTTGTGCATCCAATAACTTTGTTTGTGTCATTGAATTATTATTTAGGTCATTTTCGTTCTCCCTAGGCTTATTCTTGTCCAATTAGGGTTTTTAACCAATCTTGTGCATCCAATAACTTTGTTTGTGTCATTGAATTAATATTTAGGTCATTTTCGTCCTCCCTAGGCTTATTCTTGTCCAACTAGGGTTTTTAACCAATCTTGTGCATCCAATAGGTGTGTTTGTGTCATTGGATGATCAATTAGGTCATTTTCGTCCTCCCTAGGCTTATTCTTGTCAAATTAGGGTTTTTAACCAATCTTGTGCATCCAATATGTTGAGTTGTGTCATTGGATTAGTATTTAGGTCATTTTCGTCCTCCCTAGGCTTATTCTTGTCCAATTAGGGTTTTTAACCAATCTTGTGCATCCAATAAGTTCATTTGTGTCATTGGATTAACATTTAGGTCATTTTCGTCCTCCCTAGGCATATTCTTGTCCAAATAGGGTTTTTAACCAATCTTGTGTATCCAATAGGTGTGTTTGTGTCATTGGTTGATCAATTAGGTCATTTTCGTCCTCCCTAGGCTTATTCTTGTCCAATTAGGGTTTTTAACCAATCTTGTGCATCCAATAGGTGTGTTTGTGTCATTGGATGATCAATTAGGTCATTTTCGTCCTCCCTAGGCTTATTCTTGTCCAATTAGGGTTTTTAACCAATCTTGTGCATCCAATAACTTTGTTTGTGTCATTGAATTAATATTTAGGTCATTTTCGTCCTCCCAAGGCATATTCTTGTTCAATTAGGGTTTTTAACCAATCTTGTGCATCCAATAGGTGTGTTTGTGTCATTTGATGATCAATTAGGTCATTTTCGTCCTCCCTAGGCTTATTCTTGTCCAATTAGGGTTTTTAACCAATCTTGTGCATCCAATAAGTTTGTTTGTTTCATTGAATTAATATTTAGGTCATTTTCGTCCTCCCTCGGCATATTCTTGTCCAATTAGGGTTTTTAACCAGTCTTGTGCATCCAATAGGTGTGTTTGTGTCATTGGATGATCAATTAGGTCATTTTCGTCCTCCCTAGGCTTATTCTTGTCCAATTAGGGTTTTTAACCAATCTTGTGCATCCAATAACTTTGTTTGTGTCATTGAATTAATATTTAGGTCATTTTCGTCCTCCCTAGGCATATTCTTGTCCTATTAGGGTTTTTAACCAATCTTGTGCATCCAATAGGTGTGTTTGTGTCATTGGATGATCAATTAGGTCATTTTCGTCATCCCTAGGCTTATTCTTGTCCAATTAGGGTTTTTAACTAATCTTGTGCATCCAATAAGTTCATTTGTGTCATTGGATGATCAATTAGGTCATTTTTGTCCTCCCTAGGCATATTCTTGTCCAATTAGGGTTTTTAACCAATCTTGTGCATCCAATAGGTGTGTTTGTGTCATTGGATGATCAATTAGGTCATTTTCGTCCTCCCTAGGCTTATTCTTGTCCAATTAGGGTTTTTAACAAATGTTGTGCATCCAATAAGTTCGTTTGTGTCATTGAATTAACATTTAGGTCATTTTCGTCCTCACTAGGCATATTCTTGTCCAATTAGGGTTTTTAACCAATCTTGTGCCTCCAATAGGTGTGTTTGTGTCATTGGATGATCAATTAGGTCATTTTCGTCCTCCCTAGGCATATTCTTGTCCAATTAGGGTTTTTAACCAATCTTGTGCATCCAATAAGTTCATTTGTGTCATTGGATGATCAATTAGGTCATTTTCGTCCTCCCTAGGCATATTCTTGTCCAACTAGGGTTTTAAACCAATCTTGTGCATCTAATAGGTGTGTTTGTGTCAATGGATGATCAATTAGGTCATTTTCGTCCTCCCTAGGCATATTCTTGTCCAATTAGGGTTTTTAACCAATCTCGTGCATCCAATAGGTGTGTTTGTGTCATTGGATGATCAATTAGGTCATTTTCGTCATCCCTAGGCTTATTCTTGTCCAATTAGGGTTTTTAACCAATCTTGTGCATCCAATAACTTTGTTTGTGTCATTGAATTAATATTTAGGTCATTTTCGTCCTCCCTAGGCATATTCTTGTCCAATTAGGGTTTTTAACCAATCTTGTGCATCCAATAGGTGTGTTTGTGTCATTGGATGATCAATTAGGTCATTTTCGTCCTCCCTAGGCTTATTCTTGTCCAATTAGGGTTTTTAACCAATCTTGTGCATCCAATAACTTTGTTTGTGTCATTGCATTAATATTTAGGTCATTTTCTTCCTCCCTAGGCATATTCTTGTCCAATTAGGGTTTTTAACCAATCTTGTGCATCCAATAGGTGTGTTTGTGTCATTGGATGATCAATTAGGTTATTTTCGTCCTCCCTAGGCTTATTCTTGTCCAATTAGGGATTTTAACCAATCTTGTGCATCCAATAAGTTGAGTTGTGTCCTTAGATTAACATTTAGGTCATTTTCGTCCTCCCTAGGCATATTCTTGTCCAATTAGGGTTTTTAACCAATCTTGTGCATCCAATAGGTGTGTTTGTGTCATTGGATGATCAATTAGGTCATTTTCGTCCTCCCTAGGCTTATTCTTGTCCAATTAGGGTTTTTAACAAATCTTGTGCATCGAATAAGTTCATTTGTGTTATTGGATGATCAATTAGGTCATTTTCGTCCTCCCTAGGCATATTCTTGTCCAACTAGGGTTTTTAACCAATCTTGTGCATCCAATAAGTTCATTTGTGTCATTGGATGATCAATTAGGTCATTTTCGTCCTCCCTAGGCATATTCTTGTCCAACTAGGGTTTTTAACCAATCTTGTGCACCCAATAGGTGTGTTTGTGTCATTGGATGATCAATCAGGTCATATTCGTCCTCCCTAGGCTTATTCTTGTCCAATTAGGGTTTTTAACCAATCTTGTGCATCCAATAGGTGTGTTTGCGTCATTGGATGATCAATTAGGTCATTTTCGTCCTCCCTAGGCTTATTGTTGTCCAATTAGGGTTTTTAACCAATCTTGTGCATCTAATAGGTGTCTTTGTGTCATTGGATGATCAATTAGGTCATTTTCTTCCTCCCTAGGCTTATTCTTGTCCAATTAGGGTTTTAAACCAATCTTGTGCATCCAATAGGTGTGTTTGTGTCATTGGATGATCAATTAAGTCATTTTCGTCCTCCCTAAGCTTATTCTTGTCCAATTTGGGTTTTTAACCAATCTTGTGCATCCAATAGGTGTGTTTGTGTCATTGGATGATCAATTAGGTCATTTTCGTCCTCCCTAGGCTTATTCTTGTCCAATTAGGGTTTTTAACCAATCTTGTGCATCCAATAACTTTGATTGTGTCATTGAATTAATATTTAGGTCATTTTCGTCCTCCCTAGGCATATTCTTGTCCAATTAGGGTTTTTAACCAATCTTGTGCATCCAATAAGTTCATTTGTGTCATTGGATGATCAATTAGGTCATTTTCGTCCTCCCTATGCATATTCTTGTCCAACTAGGGTTTTTAACCAATCCTTTGCATCCAATAGGTGTGTTTGTGTCTTTGGATGATCAATTGGGTCATTTTTGTCCTCCCTACGCTTATTCTTGTCCAATTAGGGTTTTTAACCAATCTTGTGCATCCAATAGGTGTGTTTGTGTCATTGGATGATCAATTAGGTCATTTTCGTCCTCCCTAGGCTTATTCTTGTCCAATTAGGGTTTTTAACCAATCTTGTGCATCCAATAGGTGTGTTTGTGTCATTGGATGATCAATTAGGTCATTTTCGTCCTCCCTAGGCTTATTCTTGTCCAATTAGGGTTTTTAACCAATCTTGTGCATCCAATAAGTTTGTGTGTTTCATTGAATTAATATTTAGGTCATTTTCGTCCTCCCTAGGCATATTCTTGTCCAATTAGGGTTTTTAACCAATCTTGTGCATCCAATAGGTGTGTTTGTGTCATTGGATGATCAATTAGGTCATTTTCGTCCTCCCTAGGCTTATTCTTGTCCAATTAGGGTTTTTAACCAATCTTGTGCATCCAATAAGTTGAGTTGTGTCATTGGATGATCAATTAGGTCACTTTCGTCCTCCCTAGGCATATTCTTGTCCAATTAGGGCTTTTAACCAATCTTGTGCATCCAATAGGTGTGTTTGTGTCATTGGATGATCAATTAGGTCATTTTCGTCATCCCTAGGCTTATTCTTGTCCAATTAGGGTTTTTAACCAGTGTTTGTGTCATTGGATGATCAATTAGGTCATTTTCGTCCTCCCTAGGCTTATTCTTGTCCAATTAGGGTTTTTAACCAATCTTGTGCATCCAATAGGTGTGTTTGTGTCATTGGATGATCAATTAGGTCATTTTCGTCCTCCCTAGGCTTATTCTTGTCCAATTAGGGTTTTTAACCAATCTTGTGCATCCAATAGGTGTATTTGTGTCATTGGATGATCAATAAAGTAATTTTCAGCCTCCCTAGGCTTATTCTTGTCCAATTAGGGTTTTTAACCAATCTTGTGCATCCAATAGGTGTGTTTGTGTCATTGGATGATCAATTAGGTCATTTTCGTCCTCCCTAGGCTTATTCTTGTCCAATTAGGGTTTTTAACCAATCTTGTTCATCCAATAAGTTCATTTGTGTCATTGGATGATCAATTAGGTCATTTTCGTCCTCCCTAGGCATATTCTTGTCCAACTAGGGATTTAAACCAATCTTGTGCATCCAATAGGTGTGTTTGTGTCATTGGATGATCAATTAGGTCATTTTCGCCTCTCTAGGCTTATTCTTTTTTAATTAGGGTTTTTAACCAATCTTGTGCATCCAATAGGTGTGTTTGTGTCATTGGATAATCAATTAGGTCATTTTCGTCCTCCCTAGGCTTATTCTTGTCCAATTAGGGTTTTTAACCAATCTTGTGCATCCAATAGGTGTGTTTGTGTCATTGGATGATCAATTAGGTCATTTTCGTCCTCCCTAGGCTTATTCTTGTCCAATTAGGGTTTTTAACCAATCTTGTGCATCCAATAGGTGTGTTTTTGTCATTGGATGATCAATTAGGTCATTTTCTTCCTCCCCAGGCTTATTCTTGTCCAATTAGGGTTTTTAACCAATCTTGTGCATCCAATAGGTGTGTTTGTGTCATTGGATGATCAATTAGGTCATTTTCGTCCTCCCTAGGCTTATTCTTGTCCAATTAGGGTTTTTAACCAATCTTGTGCATCCCATAAGTTGAGTTGTTTCATTGAATTAACATTTAGGTCATTTTCGTCCTCCCTATGCTTATTCTTCTCCAATTAAGGTTTTTAACAAATCTTGTGCGTCCAATAAGTTCATTTGTGTCATTCGATTAACATTTAGGTCATTTTCGACGTCCTCCCTAGGCATATTCTTGCCCAATTAGGGTTTTTAACCAATCTTGTGTATCCAATAGGTGTGTTTGTGTCATTGGATGATCAATTAGGTCATTTTCGTCCTCCCTAGGCTTATTCTTGTCCAATTAGGGTTTTTAACCAATCTTGTGCATCCAATAGGTGTGTTTGTGTCATTGGATGATCAATTAGGTCATTTTCGTCCTCCCTAGGCTTATTCTTGTCCAATTAGGGTTTTTAACCAATCTTGTGCATCCAATAAGTTGAGTTGTGTCATTGGATTAACATTAAGGTCATTTTCATTCTCCCTAGGCTTATTCTTGTCCAATTAGGGTTTTTAACCAATCTTGTGCATCCAATAGGTGTGTTTGTGTCATTGGATGATCAATTAGGTCATTTTCGTCCTCCCTAGGCTTATTCTTGTCCAATTAGGGTTTTTAACCAATCTTGTGCATCCAATAGGTGTGTTTGTGTCATTGGATGATCAATTAGGTCATTTTCGTCCTCCCTAGGCTTATTCTTGTCCAATTAGGGTTTTTAACCAATCTTGTGCATCCAATAGGTGTGTTTGTGTCATTGGATGATCAATTAGGTCATTTTCGTCCTCCCTAGGCTTATTCTTGTCCAATTAGGGTTTTTAACCAATCTTGTGCATCCAATAGGTGTGTTTGTGTCATTGGATGATCAATTAGGTCATTTTCGTCCTTTCTATGCTTATTTTTGTCCAATTAGGGTTTTTAAGCAATCTTGTGCATCCAATAAGTTCATTTGTGTCATTGGATGATCAATTAGGTCATTTTCGTCCTCCCTAGGCATATTCTTGTCCAACTAGGGTTTCTAACCAATCTTGTGCTTCCAATAGATGTGTTTGTGTCATTGGATGATCAATTAGGTCATTTTCGTCCTCCCTAGGCTTATTCTTGTCCAATTAGGGTTTTTAACCAATCTTGTGCATCCAATAGGTGTGTTTGTGTCATTGGATGATCAATTAGGTCATTTTCGTCCTCCCTAGGCTTATTCTTGTCCAATTAGGGTTTTTAACCAATCTTGTGCATCCAATAGGTGTGTTTGTGTCATTGGATGATCAATTAGGTCATTTTCGTCCTCCCTAGGCTTATTCTTGTCCAATTAGGGTTTTTAACCAATCTTGTGCATCCAATAACTTTGTTTGTGTCATTGAATTAATATTTTGGTCATTTTCGTCCTCCCTAGGCATGTTCTTGTCCAACTAGGGTTTTTAACCAATCTTGTGCATCCAATTGGTGTGTTTGTGTCATTGGATGATCAATTAGGTCATTTTCGTCCTCCCTAGGCTTATTCTTGTCCAATTAGGGTTTTTAACCAATCTTGTGCATCCAATAGGTGTGTTTGTGTCATTGGATGATCAATTAGGTCATTTTCGTCCTCCCTAGGCTTATTCTTGTCCAATTAGGGTTTCTAACAAATCTTGTGCATCCAATAAGTTCATTTGTGTCATTGGATGATCAATTAGGTCATTTTCGTCCTCCCTAGGCTTATTCTTGTCCAATTAGGGTTTTTAACCAATCTTGTGCATCCAATAGGTGTGTTTGTGTCATTGGATGATCCATTAGGTCATTTTCGTCCTCCCTAGGCATATTCTTGTCCAATTAGGGTTTTTAACCAATCTTGTGCATCCAATAGGTGTGTTTGTGTCATTGGATGATCAATTAAGTCATTTTCGTCCTCCCTAGGCATATTCTTGTCCAACTAGAGTTTTTAACCAATCTTGTGCATCCAATAGGTGTGATTGTGTCTTTGGATGATCAATTAGGTCATTTTCGTCCTCCCTAGGCTTATTCTTTTCCAATTAGGGTTTTTAACCAATCTTGTGCATCCAATAGGTGTGTTTGTGTCATTGGATGATCAATTAGGTCATTTTCGTCCTCCCTAGGCTTATTCTTGTCCAATTAGGGTTTTTAACCAATCTTGTGCATCCAATAAGTTCATTTTTGTCATTGGATTAACATTTAGGCCATTTTCGTCCTCCGTAGGCATATTCTTGTCCAATTAGGGTTTTTAACCAATCTTGTGCTTCCAATAGGTGTGTTTGTGTCATTGGATGATCAATTAGGTCATTTTCGTCCTCCCTAGGCTTATTCTTGTCCAATTAGGGTTTTTAACCAATCTTGTGCATCCAATAACATTGTTTGTGTCATTGAATTAATATTTAGGTCATTTTCGTCCTCCCTAGGCATATTCTTGTCCAATTAGGGTTTTTAACCAATCTTGTGCATCCAATAGGTGTATTTGTGTCATTTGATGATCAATTAGGTCATTTTCGTCCTCCCTAGACTTATTCTTGTCCAATTAGGGTTTTTAACCAATCTTGTGCATCCAATAAGTTTTTTTGTTTCATTGAATTAATATTTAGGTCATTTTCGTCCTTCCTAGGCATATTCTTGTCCAATTAGGGTTTTTAACTAATCTTGTGTGCAATAGGTGTGTTTGTGTCATTGGATGATCAATTAGGTCATTTTCGTCCTCCCTAGGCTTATTCTTATCCAATTAGGGTTTTTAACCAATCTTGTGCATCCAATAAGTTCATTTGTGTCATTGGATTAACATTTAGGTTATTTTCGTCCTCCCTAGGCATATTCTTGTCCAATTAGGGTTTTTAACCAATCTTGTGTATCCAATAGGTGTGTTTGTGTCATTGGATGATCAATTAGGTCATTTTCGTCCTCCCTAGGCTTATTCTTGTCCAATTAGGGTTTTTAACCAATCTTGTGCATCCAATAACTTTGTTTGTGTCATTGAATTAATATTTAGGTCATTTTTGTCCTCCCTAGGCATATTCTTGTCCAATTAGGGTGTTTAACCAATCTTGTGCATCCAATAGGTGTATTTGTGTCATTGGATGATCAAATAGGTCATTTTCGTCCTCCCTAGGCTTATTCTTGTCCAATTAGGGTTTTTAACCAATCTTGTGCATCCAATAACTTGAGTTGTTTCATTGGATTAACATTTAGGTCATTTTCGTCCCCCCTAGAATTATTCTTGTCCAATTAGGGTTTTTAACCAATCTTGTGCATCCAATAACTTTGTTTGTTTCATTGAATTAATATTTAGGTCATTTTCGTCCTCCCTAGGCATATTCTTGTCCAATTAGGGTTTTTAACCAATCTTGTGCATCCAATAGGTGTGTTTGTGTCATTTGAGGATCAACTAGGTCATTTTCGTCCTCCCTAGGCTTATTCTTGTCCAATTAGGGTTTTTAACCAATCTTATGCATCCAATAAGTTGAGTTGTTTCATTGGATTAACATTTAGGTCATTTTCGTCCTCCCTAGGCTTATTCTTGTCCAATTAGGGTTTTTAACCAATCTTGTGCATCCAATAAGTTCATTTGTGTCATTGGATTAACATTTAGATCATTTTCGTCCTCCCTAGGCATATTCTTGTCCAATTAGGGTTTTTAACCAATCTTGTGTATCCAATAGGTGTGTTTGTGTCATTGGACGATCAATTAGGTCATTTTCGTCCTCCCTAGGCTTATTCTTGTCCAATTAGGGTTTTTAACCAATCTTGTGCATCCAATAGGTGTGTTTGTGTCATTGGATGATCAATTAGGTCATTTTCGTCCTCCCTAGGCTTATTCTTGTCCAATTAGGGTTTTTAACCAATCTTGTGCATCCGATAAGTTTGTTTGTGTCATTGAATTAATATTTAGGTCATTTTCGTCCTCCCTTGGCATATTCTTGTCCAATTTGGGTTTTTAACCAATCTTGTGCATCCAATTGGTGTGTTTGTGTCATTGGATGATCAATTAGGTCATTTTCGTCCTCCCTAGGCTTATTCTTGTCCAATTAGGGTTTTTAACCAATCTTGTGCATCCAATAGGTGTGTTTGTGTCATTGGATGATCAATTAGGTCATTTTCGTCCTCCCTAGGCTTATTCTTGTCCAATTAGGGTTTTTAACCAGTATTGTGCATCCGATAAGTTTGTTTGTGTCATTGAATTAATATTTAGGTCATTTTCGTCCTCCCTAGGCATATTCTTGTCCAATTAGGGTTTTTAACCAATCTTGTGCATCCAATAGGTGTGTTTGTGTCATTGGATGATCAATTAGGTCATTTTCGTCCTCCCTAGGCATATTCATGTCCAATTAGGGTTTTTAACCAATCTTGTGCATCCAATAGGTGTGTTTGTGTCATTGGATGACCAATTAGGTCATTTTCGTCCTCCCTAGGCTTATTCTTTTCCAATTAGGGTTTTTAACCAATCTTGTGCATCCAATAAGTTGAGTTGTGTCATTGGATTAACATTTAGGTCATTTTCATTCTCCCTAGGCTTATTCTTGTCCAATTAGGGTTTTTAACCAATCTTGTGCATCCAATAAGTTTGTTTGTGTCATTGAATTAATATTTAGGTCATTTTCGTCCTCCCTAGGCATATTCTTGTCCAATTAGGGTTTTTAACCAATCTTGTGCATCCAATAGGTGTGTTTGTGTCATTGGATGATCAATTAGGTCATTTTCGTCCTCCCTAGGCTTATTCTTGTCCAATTAGGGTTTTTAACCAATCTTGTGCATCCAATAAGTTTGTTTGTGTCATTGAATTAATATTTAGGTCATTTTCTTCCTCCCTAGGCATCATCTTGTCCAATTAGGGTTTTTAACCAATCTTTTGCATCCAATAGCTGTGTTTGTGTCATTGGATGATCAATTAGGCCCTTTTCATCCTCCATAGGCTTATTCTTGTCCAATTAGGGTTTTTAACCAATCTTGTGCATCCAATATGTTCATTAGTGTCATTGGATGATCAATTAGGTCATTTTCGTCCTCTCTAGGCATGTTCTTGTCCAACTAGGGTTTTTAACCAATCTTGTGCATCCAATAGGTGTGTTTGTGTCATTGGATGATCAATTAGGTCATTTTCGTCATCCGTAGGCTTATTCTTGTCGAATTAGGGTTTTTAACCAATCTTGTGCATCCAATAAGTTGAGTTGTGTCATTGGATTAACATTTAGGTCATTTTCGTTCTCCCTAGGCTTATTCTTGTCCAATTAGGGTTTGTAACCAATCTTGTGCATCCAATAGGTGTGTTTGTGTCATTGGATGATCAATTAGGTCATTTTCGTCATCCCTAGGCTTATTCTTGTCCAATTAGGGTTTTTAACCAATCTTGTGCATCCAATAAGTTCATTTGTGTCATTGGATTAACATTTAGGTCATTTTCGTCCTCCCTAGGCATATTCTTGTCCAATTACGGTTTTTAACCAATCTTGTGCATCCAATAGGTGTGTTTGATTCATTGGATGATCAATTAGGTTATTTTCGTCCTCCCTAGGTTTATTCTTGTCCAATTAGGGTTTTTAACCAATCTTGTGCATCCAATAAGTTGAGTTGTGTCATTGGATTAACATTTAGGTCATTTTCGTTCTCCCTAGGCTTATTCTTGTCCAATTAGGGTTTTTAACCAATCTTGTGCATCCAATAAGTTCATTTGTGTTATTGGATTAACATTTAGGTCATATTCGTCCTCCCTAGGCATATTCTTGTCCAATTGGGGTTTTTAACCAATCTTGTGCATCCAATAGGTGTGTTGGTGTCATTGGATGATCAATTAGGTCATTTTCGTCCTCCCTAGGCATATTCTTGTCCAATTAGGGTTTTTAACCAATCTTGTGCATCCAATAGGTGTGTTTGTGTCATTGGATGATCAATTAGGTCATTTTCGTCCTCCCTAGGCATATTCTTGTCCAATTAGGGTTTTTAACCAATCTTGTGCATCCAATAGGTGTGTTTGTGTCATTGGATGTTCAATTAGGTCATTTTCGTCCTCCCTAGGCTTATTCTTGACCAAATAGGGTTTTTAACCAATCATGTGCGTCCAATAGGTGTGTTTGTGTCATTGGATGATCAATTAGGTCATTTTCGTCCTCCCTAGGCATATTCTTGTCCAATTAGGGTTTTTAACCAATCTTGTGCATCCAATAGGTGTGTTTGTGTCATTGGATGATCAATTAGGTCATTTTCGTCCTCCCTAGGCTTATTCTTGTCCAATTAGGGTTTTTAACCAATCTTGTGCATCCAATAAGTAGAGTTGTGTCATTGGATTAACATTTAGGTCATTTTCGCCCTCCCAAGGCATATTCTTGTCCAATTAGGGTTTTTAACCAATCTTATGCATCCAATAGGTGTGTTTGTGTCATTGGATGATCAATTAGGTCATTTTCGTCCTCCCTAGGCTTATTCTTGTCCAATTAGGGTTTTTAACCAATCTTGTGCATCCAATAGGTGTGTTTGTGTCATTGGATGATCAATTAGGTCATTTTCGTCCTCCCTAGGCTTATTCTTGTCCAATTAGGGTTTTTAACAAATCTTGTGCATCCAATAAGTTCATTTGTGTCATTGGATGATTAATTAGGTCATTTTCGTCCTCCTTAGGCATATTCTTGTCCAACTAGGGTTTTTAACCAATCTTGTGCATCCAATAGGTGTGTTTGTGTCATTGGATGATTAATTAGGTCATTTTCGTCCTCCCTAGGCTTATTCTTGTCCAATTAGGGTTTTTAACCAATCTTGTGCATCCAATAACTTTGTTTGTGTCATTGAATTAATATTTAGGTCATTTTTGTCCTCCCTAGGCATATTCTTGTCCAATTAGGGTTTTTAACCAATCTTATGCATCCAATAGGTGTGTTTGTGTCATTGGATGATCAATTAGGTCATTTACGTCCTCCCTAGGCTTATTCTTGTACAATTAGGGTTTTTAACCAATCTTGTGCATCCAATAACTTTGTTTGTGTCATTAAATTAATATTTAGGTCATTTTCGTCCTCCCTAGGCATATTCTTGTCCAATTAGGGTTTTTAACCAATCTTGTGCATCCAATAGGTGTGTTTGTGTCATTGGATCATCAATTAGGTCATTTTCGTCCTCCCTAGGCTTATTCTTGTCCAATTAGGGTTTTTAACCAATCTTGTGCATCCAATAGGTGTGTTTGTGTCATTGGATGATCAATTAGGTCATTTTCGTCCTCCCTAGGCTTATTCTTGTCCAATTAGGGTTTTTAACCAATCTTGTGCATCCGATAAGTTTGTTTGTGTCATTGAATTAATATTTAGGTAATTTTCGTCCTCCCTAGGCATATTCTTGTCAAATTAGGGTTTTTAACCAGTCTTGTGCATCCAATAGGTGTGTTTGTGTCATTGGATGATCAATTAGGTCATTTTCGTCCTCCCTAGGCATATTCTTGTCCAATTAGGGTTTTTAACCAATCTTGCGCATCCAATAGGTGTGTTTGTGTCATTGGATGATCAATTAGGTCATTTTCGTCCTCCCTAGGCTTATTCTTGTCCAATTAGGGTTTTTAACCAATCTTGTTCATCCAATAAGTTCATTTGTGTCATTGGATTAACATTTAGGTCATTTTCGTCCTCCCTAGGCATATTCTTGTCCAATTAGGGTTTTTAACCAATCTTGTGCATCCAATAGGTGTGTTTGTGTCATTGGATGATCAATTTAGGTCATTTTCGTTTTCCCTAGGAATATTCTTGTCCAATTAGGGTTTTTAACCAATCTTGTGCATCCAATAGGTGTGTTTGTGTCATTGGATGATCAATTAGCTCATTTTCGTCCTCCCTAGGCATATTCTTATCCAATTAGGGTTTTTAACCAATCTTGTGCATCCAATAGGTGTGTTTGTGTCATTGGATGATCAATTAGGTCATTTTCGTCCTCCCTAGGCTTATTCTTGTCCAATTAGGGTTTTTAACCAATCTTGTGCATCCAATAGGTGTGTTTGTGTCATTGGATGATCAATTAGGTCATTTTCGTCCTCCCTAGGCTTATTCTTGTCCAATTAGGGTTTTTAACCAATCTTTTGCATCCAATAGGTGTGTTTGTGTCATTGGATGACCAATTAGGTCATTTTCGTCCTCCCAAGGCATATTCTTGTCCAATTAGGGTTTTTAACCAATCTTGTGCATCCCATAGGTGTGTTTGTGGCAATGGATGATCAATTAGGTCATTTTCGTCCTCCCTAGGCTTATTCTTGTCCAATTAGGGTTTTTAACCAATCTTGTGCATCCAATAGGTGTGTTTGTGTCATTGGATGATCAATTAGGTCATTTTCGTCCTCCCTAGGCTTATTCTTGTCCAATTAGGGTTTTTAACCAATCTTGTGCATCCAATAACTTTGTTTGTGTCATTGAATTAATATTTAGGAAATTTTCCTCCTCCCTAGGCATATTCTTGTCCAATTAGGGTTTTTAACCAATCTTGTGCATCCAATAGGTGTGTTTGTGTCATTGGATGATCAATTAGGTCATTTTCGTCCTCCCTAGGCTTATTCTTGTCCAATTAGGGTTTTTAACCAATCTTGTGCATCCAATAAGTTCATTTGTGTCATTGGATTAACATTTAGGTCATTTTCGTCCTACCTATGCATATTCTTGTCCAATTAGAGTTTTAGACCAATCTTGTGCATCCAATAGGTGTGTTTGTGTCATTGGATGATCAATTAGGTTATTTTCGTCCTCCCTATGCTTATTCTTGTCCAATTAGTGTTTTTAACTAATCTTGTGCATCCAATAAGTTCATTTGTGTCAGTGGATGATCAATTAGGTCATTTTCGTCCTCCCCAGGCATATTCTTGTCCAATTAGGGTTTTTAACCAATCTTGTGCATCCAATAGGTGTGTTTGTGTCATTGGATGATCAATTAGGTCATTTTCGTCCTCCCTAGGCTTATTCTTGTCCAATTAGGGTTTTTAACCAATCTTGTGCATCCAATAAGTTCATTTGTGTCATTGGATTAACATTTAGGTCATTTTCGTCCTCCCTAGGCATATTCTTGTCCAATTAGAGTTTTAGACCAATCTTGTGCATCCAATAGGTGTGTTTGTGTCATTGGATGATCAATTAGGTTATTTTCGTCCTCCCTAGGCTTATTCTTGTCCAATTAGGGTTTTTCACTAATCTTGTGCATCCAATAAGTTCATTTGTGTCATTGGATGATCAATTAGGTCATTTTCGTCCTCCCTAGGCTTATTCTTGTCCAATTAGGGTTTTTAACCGATCTTGTGCATCCAATAGGTGTGTTTGTGTCATTGGATGATCAATTAGGTCATTTTCGTCCTCCCTAGGCTATTTCTTGTCCAATTAGGGTTTTTAACCGATCATGTGCATCCAATAGGTGTGTTTGTGTCATTGGATGATCAATTAGGTCATTTAGGTTCTCCCTAGGCTTATTCTTGTCCAATTAGGGTTTTTAACCAATCTTGTGCATCCAATAACTTTGTTTGTGTCATTGAATTAATATTTAGGTCATTTTCGTCCTCCCTAGGCATATTCTTGTCCAATTAGGGTTTTTAACCAATCTTGTGCATCCAATAGGTGTGTTTGTGTCATTGGATGATCAATTAGGTCATTTTGGTCCTCCCTAGGCTTATTCTTGTCCAATTAGGGTTTTTAACCAATTTTGTTCATCCAATAAGTTTGTTTATGTCATTGAATTAATATTTAGGTCATTTTCCTCCTCCCTAGGCATATTCTTGTCCAATTAGGGTTTTTAACCAATCTTGTGCATCCAATAGGTGTGTTAGTGTCATTGGATGATCAATTAGGTCATTTTCGTCCTCCCTAGTCTTATTCTTGTCAATCTTGTGCATCCAATAGGTGTGTTTGTATCATTGGATGATCAATTAGGTCATTTTCGTCCTCCCTAGGCTTATTCTTGTCCAATTTGGGTTTTTAACCAATCTTGTGCATCCAATATGTTTGTTTGTGTCATTGAATTAATATTTAGGTCATTTTTGTCCTCCCTAGGCATCATCTTTTCCAATTAGGGTTTTTAACCAATCTTTTGCATCCAATAGGTGTGTTTGTGTCATTGGATGATCAATTAGGTCATTTTCGTCCTCCTTAAGCTTATTGTTGTCCAATTAGGGTTTTTAACCAATATTGTGCATCCAATAACTTTGTTTGTGTCATTGGATGATCAATTAGGTCATTTTCGTCCTCCCTAGGCATATTCTTGTCCAATTAGGGTTTTTAACCAATCTTGTGCATCCAATAGGTGTGTTTGTGTCATTGGATGATCAATTAGGTCATTTTCGTCCTCCCTAGGCTTATTCTTGTCCAATTAGGGTTTTTAACCAATCTTGTGCATCCAATAAGTTCATTTGTGTCATTGGATTAACATTTAGGTCATTTTCGTCCTCCCTAGGCATATTCTTGTCCAATTAGGGTTTTTAACCAATCTTGTGTATCCGATAGGTGTGTTTGTGTCATTGGATGATCAATTAGATCATTTTCGTCCTCCCTAGGCTTATTCTTATCCAATTAGGGTTTTTAACCAATCTTGTGCATCCAATAAGTTGAGTTGTTTCATTGGATTAACATTTAGGTCATTTTCATCCCCCCTAGGCTTATTCTTGTCGAATTAGGGTTTTTAACCAATCTTGTGCATCCAATAAGTTCATTTGTGTCATTGGATTAACATTTAGGTCATTTTCGTCCTCCTTAGGCATATTCTTGTCCAATTAGGGTTTATAATCAATCTTGTGTATCCAATAGGTGTGTTTGTGTCATTGGATGATCAATTAGGTCATTTTCGTCCTCCCTAGGCTTATTCTTGTCCAATTAGGGTTTTTAACCAATCTTGTGCATCCAATAGGTGTGTTTGTGTCATTGGATGATCAATAAGGTCATTTTCGTCCTCCCTAGGCTTATTCTTGTCCAATTAGGGTTTTTAACCAATCTTGTGCATCCAATAACTTTGTTTGTTTCATTGAGTTAATATTTAGGTCATTTTCATCCTCGCTAGGCATATTCTTGTCCAATTAGGGTTTTTAACCAATCTTGTGCATCCAATAGGTGTGTTTGTGTCATTTGATGATCAATTAGGTCATTTTCGTCCTCCCTAGGCGTATTCTTGTCCAATTAGGGTTTTTAACCAATCTTGTGCATCCAATAAGTTTGTTTGTTTCATTGAATTAATATTTAGGTCATTTTCGTCCTCCCTAGGCATATTCTTGTCCAACTAGGGTTTTTAACCAATCTTGTGCATCCAATAGGTGTGTTTGTGTCATTGGATGATCAATTAGGTCATTTTCGTCCTCCCTAGGCTTATTCTTATCCAATTAGGGTTTCTAACAAATCTTTTGCATCCAATAAGTTGAGTTGTTTCATTGGATTAACATTTAGGTCATTTTCGTCCCCCCTAGGCTTATTCTTGTCCAATTAGGGTTTTTAACCAATCTTGTGCATCCAATAAGTTCATTTGTGTCATCGGATTAACATTTAGGTTATATTCGTCCTCCCTAGGCATATTCTTGTCCAATTAGGGTTTTTAACCAATCTTGTGTATCCAATAGGTGTGTTTGTGTCATTGGATGATCAATTAGGTCATTTTCGTTCTCCCTAGGCTTATTCTTGTCCAATTAGGGTTTTTAACCAATCTTGTGCATCCAATAGGTGTGTTTGTGTCATTGGATGATCAATTAGGTCATTTTCGTCCTTCCTAGGCTTATTCTTGTCCAATTAGGGTTTTTAACCAATCTTGTGCATCCAATAGGTGTGTTTGTGTCATTGGATGATCAATTAGGTCATTTTCGTCCTCCCTAGGCTTATTCTTGTCCAATTAGGGTTTTTAACCAATCTTGTGCATCCAATAAGTTCATTTGTGTCATTGGATTAACATTTAGGTCATTTTCGTCCTCCCTAGGCATATTCTTGTCCAATTAGGGTTTTTAACCAATCTTGTGCATCTAATAGGTGTGTTTGTGTCATTTGATGATCAATTAGATCATTTTCGTCCTCCCTACGCTTATTCTTGTCCAATTAGGGTTTTTAACCAATCTTGTGCATCCAATTGGTGTGTTTGTGTCATTGGATGATCAATTAGGTCATTTTCGTCCTTCCTAGGCTTATTCTTGTCCAATTAGGGTTTTTAACCAATCTTGTGCATCCAATAGGTGTGTTTGTGTCATTGGATGATCAATTAGGTCATTTTCGTCCTCCCTAGGCTTATTCTTGTCCAATTAGGGTTTTTAACCAATCTTGTGCATCCAATAAGTTGAGTTGTTTCAATGGATTAACATTTAGGTCATTTTCGTCCTCCCTAGGCATATTCTTGTCCAATTAGGGTTTTTAACCAATCTTGTGTATCCAATAGGTGTGTTTGTGTCATTGGATGATCAATTAGGTCATTTTCGTTCTCCCTAGGCTTATTCTTGTCCAATTAGGGTTTTTAACCAATCTTGTGCATCCAATAGGTGTGTTTGTGGCATTGGATGATCAATTAGGTCATTTTCGTCCTTCCTAGGCTTATTCTTGTCCAATTAGGGTTTTTAACCAATCTTGTGCATCCAATAGGTGTGTTTGTGTCATTGGATGATCAATTAGGTCATTTTCGTCCTCCCTAGGCTTATTGTTATCCAATTATGGTTTTTAACCAATCTTGTGCATCCAATAATTTCATTTGTGTCATTGGATGCTCAATTAGGTCATTTTCGTCCTCCCTGGGCATATTCTTGTCCAACTAGGGTTTTAAACCAATCTTGTGCATCCAATAGGTGTGTTTGTGTCATTGGATGATCAATTAGGTCATTTTCGTCCTCCCTAGGCTTATTCTTGTCCAATTAGGGTTTTTAACCAATCTTGTGCATCCAATAACTTTGTTTGTGTCATTGAATTAATATTTAGGTCATTTTCGTCCTCCCTAGGCATATTCTTGTCCAATTAGGGTTTTTAACCAATCTTGTGCATCCAATAGGTGTGTTTGTGTCATTGGATGATCAATTAGGTCATTTTCGTTCCCCCTAGGCTTATTCTTGTCCAATTAGGGTTTTTCACCAATCTTGTGCATCCAATAACTTTGTTTGTGTCATTGAATTAATATTTAGGTCATTTTCGTCCTCCCTAGGCATATTCTTGTCCAATTAGGGTTTTTAACCAATCTTGTGCATCCAATAGGTGTGTTTGTGTCATTGGATGATCAATTAGGTCATTTTCGTCCTCCCTAGGCTTATTCTTGTCCAATTAGGGTTTTTAACCAATCTTGTGCATCCAATAACTTTGTTTGTGTCATTGAATTAATATTTAGGTCATTTTCGTCCTCCCTAGGCATATTCTTGTCCAATTAGGGTTTTTAACCAATCTTGTGCATCCAATAGGTGTGTTTGTGTCATTGGATGATCAATTAAGTCATTTTCGTCTTCCCTAAGCTTATTCTTATCCAATTAGGATTTTTAACCAATCTTGTGCATCCAATAACTTTGTTTGTGTCATTGAATTAATATTTAGGTCATTTTCATCCTCCCTAGGCATATTCTTGTTTAATTAGGGTTTTTAACCAATCTTGTGCATCCAATAGGTGTGTTTGTGTCATTGGATGATCAATTAGGTCATTTTCGTCCTCCCTAGGCTTATTCTTGTCCAATTAGGGTTTTTAACCAATCTTGTGCATCCAATAACTTTGTTTGTGTCATTGAATTAATATTTAGGTCATTTTCGTCCCCCCTAGGCTTATTCTTGTCCAATTAGGGTTTTTAACCAATCTTGTGCATCCAATAAGTTCATTTGTGTCATAGGATTAACATTTAGGTTATTTTCGTCCTCCCTAGGCATATTCTTGTCCAATTAGGGTTTTTAACCAATCTTGTGTATCCAATAGGTGTGTTTGTGTCATTGGATGATCAATTAGGTCATTTTCGTCCTCCCTAGGCTTATTCTTGTCCAATTAGGGTTTTTAACCAATCTTGTGCATCCAATAGGTGTGTTTGTGTCATTGGATGATCAATTAGGTCATTTTCGTCCTCCCTAGGCTTATTCTTGTCCAATTAGGGTTTTAAACCAATCTTGTGTATCCAATAACTTTGTTTGTGTCATTGAATTAATATTTAGGTCATTTTCGTCCTCCCTAGGCATATTCTTGTCCAATTAGGGTTTTTAACCAATCTTGTGCATCCAATAGGTGTGTTTGTGTCATTGGATGATCAATTACGTTATTTTCGTCCTTCCTAGGCTTACTCTTGTCCAATTAGGGTTTTTAACCAATGTTGTGCATCCAATAAGTTCATTTGTGTCATTGGATTAACATTTAGGTCATTTTCGTCCTCCCTAGGCATATTCTTGTCCAATTAGGGTTTTTAACCAATCTTGTGTATCCAATAGGTGTGTTTGTGTCATTGGATGATCAATTAGGTCGTTTTCGTCCTCCCTAGGCTTATTCTTGTCCAATTAGGGTTTTTAACCAATCTTGTGCATCCAATAACTTTGTTTGTGTCATTGAATTAATATTTAGGTCATTTTCGTCCTCCCTAGGCATATTCTTGTCCAATTAGGGTTTTTAACCTATCTTGAGCATCCACTAGGTGTGTTTGTGTCATTGGATGATCAATTAGGTCATTTTCGTCCTCCCTAGGCTTATTCTTGTCCAATTAGGGTTTTTAACCAATCTTGTGCATCCAATAACTTTGTTTGTGTCATTGAATTAATATTTAGGTCATTTTCGTCCTCCCTAGGCATATTCTTGTCCAACTAGGGTTTTTAACCAATCTTGTGCATCCAAAAGGTGTGTTTGTGTCATTGGATGATCAATTAGGTCATTTTCGTCCTCCCTAGGCTTATTCTTGTCCAATTAGGGTTTTTAACCAATCTTGTGCATCCAATAAGTTCATTAGTGTCATTGGATGATCAATTAGGTCACTTTCGTCCTCCCTAGGCATGTTCTTGTCCAACTAGGGTTTTTAACCAATCTTGTGCATCCAATAGGTGTGTTTGTGTCATTGGATGATCAATTAGGTCATTTTCGTCCTCCCTAGGCTTATTCTTGTCCAATTATGGTTTTTAACCAATCTTGTGCATCCAATAAGTTGAGTTGTGTCATTGGATTAACATTTAGGTCATTTTCGTCCTTCCTAGGCTTATTCTTGTCCAATTAGGGTTTTTAACCAATCTTGTGCATCCAATAGGTGTGTTTGTGTCATTGGATGATCAATTAGGTCATTTTCGTCCTCCCTAGGCTTATTCTTGTCCAATTAGGGTTTTTAACCAATCTTGTGCATCCAATAAGTTCATTTGTGTCATTGGATTAACATTTAGGTCATATCCGTTCTCCCTAGGCATATTCTTGTCCAATTAGGGTTTTTAACCAATCTTGTGCATCCAATAGGTGTGTTTGTGTCATTGGATGATCAATTAGGTCGTTTTCGTCCTCCCTAGGCTTATTCTTGTCCAATTAGGGTTTTTAACCAATCTTGTGCATCCAATAAGTTGAGTTGTTTCATTGGATTAACATTTAGGTCATTTTCGTCCCCCCTAGAATTATTCTTGTCCAATTAGGGTTTTTAACCAATCTTGTGTATCCAATAGGTGTGTTTGTGTCATTGGATGATCAATTAGGTCATTTTCGTCCTCCCTAGGCTTATTCTTGTCCAATTAGGGTTTTTAACCAATCTTGTGCATCCAATAGGTGTGTTTGTGTCATTGGATGATCAATTAGGTCATTTTCGTCCTCCCTAGGCTTATTCTTGTCCAATTAGGGTTTTTAACCAATCTTGTGCATCCAATAACTTTGTTTGTGTCATTGAATTAATATTTAGGTCATTTTCGTCCTCGCTAGGCATATTTTTGTCCAATTAGGGTTTTTAACAAATCTTGTTCATCCAATAGGTGTGTTTGTGTCATTTGATGATCAATTAGGTCATTTTCGTCCTCCCTAGGCTTTTTCTTGTCCAATTAGGGTTTTTAACCAATCTTGTGCATCCAATAAGTTTGTTTGTTTCATTGAATTAATATTTAGGTCATTTTCGTCCTCCCTAGGCATATTCTTGTCCAATTAGGGTTTTTAACCAATCTTGTGCATCCAATAGGTGTGTTTGTGTCATTGGATGATCAATTAGGTCATTTTCGTCCTCCCTAGGCTTATTCTTGTCCAATTAGGGTTTTTAACCAATCTTGTGCATCCAATAGGTGTGTTTGTGTCATTGGATGATCAATTAGGTCATCTTCGTCCTCCCTAGGCTTATCCTTGCCCAATTAGGGTTTTTAACCAATCTTGTGCATCCAATAAGTTGAGTTGTGTCATTGGATTAACATTTAGGTAATTTTCGTCCTCCCTAGGCTTATTCTTGTCCAATTAGGGTTTTTAACCAATCTTGTGCATCCAATAAGTTCATTTGTGTCATTGGATTAACATTTAGGTCATTTTCGTCCTCCCTAGGCATATTCTTGTCCAATTAGGGTTTTTAACCAATCTTGTGCATCCAATAGATGTGTTTGTGTCATTGGATGATCAATTAGGTCATTTTCGTCCTCCCTAGGGATATTCTTGTCCAATTAGGGTTTTTAACCAATCTTGTGCATCCAATAGGTGGGTTTGTGTCATTGGATGATCAATTAGGTAATTTTCGTCCTCCCTAGGCTTATTCTTGTCCAATTAGGGTTTTTAACCAATCTTGTGCATCCAATAGTTGTGTTTGTGTCATTGGATGATCAATTAGGTCATTTTCATCCTCCCTAGGCTTATTCTTGTCCAATTAGGGTTTTTAACCAATCTTTTGCATCCAATAGGTGTGTTTGTGTCATTGGATGATCAATTAGGTCATTTTCGTCCTCCCTAGGCTTATTCTTGTCCAATTAGGGTTTTTAACCAATCTTGTGCATCCAATAACTTTGTTTGTGTCATTGAATTAATATTTAGGTCATTTTCGTCCTCCTTAGGCGGCATATTCTTGTCCAATTAGGGTTTTTAACCAATCTTGTGCATCCAATAGGTGTGTTTGTGTCATTGGATGATCAATTAGGTCATTTTCGTCCTCCCTAGGCTTATTCTTGCCCAATTAGGGTTTTTTTACCAATCTTGTGCATCCAATAGGTGTGTTTGTGTCATTGGATGATCAATTAGGTCATTTTCGTCCTCCCTAGGCTTATTCTTGTCCAATTAGGGTTTTTAACCAATCTTGTGCATCCAATAAGTTGAGTTGTTTCAATGGATTAACATTTAGGTCATTTTCGTCCTCCCTAGGCATATTCTTGTCCAATTATGGTTTTAAACCAATCTTGTGTATCCAATAGGTGTGTTTGTGTCATTGGACGATCAATTAGGTCATTTTCGTCCTCCCTAGGCTTATTCTTGTCCAATTAGGGTTTTTTACCAATCTTGTGCATCCAATAACATTGTTTGTGTCATTGAATTAATATTTAGGTCATTTTCGTCCTCCCTAGGCATATTCTTGTCCAATTAGGGTTTTTAACCAATCTTGTGCATCCAATAGGTGTATTTGTGTCATTTGATGATCAATTAGGTCATTTTCGTCCTCCCTAGACTTATTCTTGTCCAATTAGGGTTTTTAACCAATCTTGTGCATCCAATAAGTTTTTTTGTTTCATTGAATTAATATTTAGGTCATTTTTGTCCTTCCTAGGCATATTCTTGTCCAATTAGGGTTTTTAACTAATCTTGTGCGCAATAGGTGGGTTTGTGTCATTGGATGATCAATTAGGTCATTTTCGTCCTCCCTAGGCTTATTCTTATCCAATTAGGGTTTTTAACAAATCTTGTGCATCCAATAAGTTGAGTTGTTTCATTGGATTAACATTTAGGTCATTTTCGTCCCCCCTAGGCTTATTCTTGTCCAATTAGGGTTTTTAACCAATCTTGTGCATCCAATAAGTTCCTTTGTGTCATTGGATTAACATTTAGGTTATTTTCGTCCTCCCTAGGCATATTCTTGTCCAATTAGGGTTTTTAACCAATCTTGTGTATCCAATAGGTGTGTTTGTGTCATTGGATGATCAATTAGGTCATTTTCGTCCTCCCTAGGCTTATTTTTGTCCAATTAGGGTTTTTAACCAATCTTGTGCATCCAATTGGTGTGTTTGTGTCATTGGATGATCAATTAGGTCATTTTCGTCCTCCCTAGGCTTATTTTTGTCCAATTAGGGTTTTTAACCAATCTTGTGCATCCAATAGGTGTATTTGTGTCATTTGATGATCAATTAGGTCATTTTCGTCCTCCCTAGGCTTATTCTTGTCCAATTAGGGTTTTTAACCAATCTTGTGCATCCAATAGGTGTGTTTGTGTCATTGGATGATCAATTAGGTCATTTTCGTCCTCCCTAGGCTTATTCTTGTCCAATTAGGGTTTTTAACCAATCTTGTGCATCCAATAAGTTGAGTTGTTTCATTGGATTAACATTTAGGTCATTTTCGTCCCCCCTAGAATTATTCTTGTCCAATTAGGGTTTTTAACCAATCTTGTGCATCCAATAAGTTCATTTGAGTCATTGGATTAACATTTAGGTCATTTTCGTCCTCCCTAGGCATATTCTTGTCCAATTAGGGTATTTAACCAATCTTGTGTATCCAATAGGTGTGCTTGTGTCATTGGATGATCAATTAGGTCATTTTGGTCCTCTCTAGGCTTATTCTTGTCCAATTAGGGTTTTTAACCAATCTTGTGCATCCAATAGGTGTGTTTGTGTCATTGGATGATCAATTAGGTCATTTTCGTCCTCCCTAGGCTTATTCTTGTCCAATTAGGGTTTTTAACCAATCTTGTGCATCCAATAACTTTGTTTGTGTCATTGAATTAATATTTAGGAAATTTTCCTCCTCCCTAGGCATATTCTTGTCCAATTAGGGTTTTTAACCAATCTTGTGCATCCAATAGGTGTGTTTGTGTCATTGGATGATCAATTAGGTCATTTTCGTCCTCCCTAGGCTTATTCTTGTCCAATTAGGGTTTTTAACCAATCTTGTGCATCCAATAACTTTGTTTGTGTCATTGAATTAATATTTATGTCATTTTCGTCCTCCCTAGGCATATTCTTGTCCAATTAAGGTTTTTAACCAATCTTGTGCATCCAATAGGTGTGTTTGTGTCATTGGATGATCAATTAGGTCATTTTCGCCCTCCCTAGGCTTATTCTTGTCCAATTAGGGTTTTTAACCAATCTTGTGCATCCAATAAGTTCATTTGAGTCATTGGATTAACATTTAGGTCATTTTCGTCCTCCCTAGGCATATTCTTGTCCAATTAGGGTTTTTAACCAATCTTGTGTATCCAATAGGTGTGTTTGTGTCATTGGATGATCAATTAGGTCATTTTGGTCCTCTCTAGGCTTATTCTTGTCCAATTAGGGTTTTTAACCAATCTTGTGCATCCAATAGGTGTGTTTGTGTCATTGGATGATCAATTAGGTCATTTTCGTCCTCCCTAGGCTTATTCTTGTCCAATTAGGGTTTTTAACCAATCTTGTGCATCCAATAAATTGAGTTGTTTCAATGGATTAACATTTAGGTCATTTTCGTCCTCCCTAGGCTTATTCTTGTCCAATTAGGGTTTTTAACCAATCTTGTGCATCCAATAAGTTCATTTGTGTCATTGGATTAACATTTAGGTCATTTTCGTCCTCCCTAGGCATATTCTTGTCCAATTAGGGTTTTGAACCAATCATGCGCATCCAATAGGTGTGTTTGTGTCATTGGATGATCAATTAGGTCATTTTCGTCCTCCCTAGGCTTATTCTTGTCCAATTAGGGTTTTTAACCAATCTTGTGCATCCAATAGGTGTGTTTGTGTCATTGGATGATCAATTAGGTCATTTTTCGTCCTCCCTAAGCTTATTCTTGTCCAATTAGGGTTTTTAACCAATCTTATGCATCCAATAGGTGTGTTTGTGTCATTGGATGATCAATTAGGTCATTTTCGTCCTCCCTAGGCTTATTCTTGTCCAATTAGGGTTTTTAACCAATCTTGTGCATCCAATAGGTGTGTTTGTGTCATTGGATGATCAATTAGGTCATTTTCGTCCTCCCTAGGCTTATTCTTGTCCAATTAGGGTTTTTAACCAATCTTGTGCATCCAATAGGTGTGTTTGTGTCATTGGATGATCGATTAGGTCATTTTTGTCCTCCCTAGGCATATTCTTGTCCAATTAGGGTTTTTATACAATCTTGTGCATCCAATAGGTGTGTTTGTGTCATTGGATGATCAATTAGGTCATTTTCGTCTTCCCTAGGCTTATTCTTGTCCAATTAGGGTTTTTATACAATCTTGTGCATCCAATAGGTGTGTTTGTGGCAATGGATGATCAATTAGGTCATTTTCGTCCTCCCTAGGCTTATTCTTGTCCAATTAGGGTTTTTAACCAATCTTGTGCATCCAATAAGTTCATTTGTGTCATTGGATTAACATTTAGGTCATTTTCGTCCTCCCTAGGCATATTCTTGTCCAGTTAGGGTTTTTAACCAATCTTGTGCATCCAATAGGAGTGTTTGTGTCATTAGATGATCAATTAGGTCATTTTCGTCCTCCCTAGGCTTATTCTTGTCCAATTAGGGTTTTTAACCAATCTTGTGCTTCCAATAAGTTCATTTGTGTCATTGGATTAACATTTAGGTCATTTTTGTCCTCCCTAGGCATATTCTTGTCCAATTAGGGTTTTTAACCAATCTTCTGCTTCCAATAGGTGTGTTTATGTCGTTGGATGATCAATTAGGTCATTTTCGTCCTCCCTAGGCTTATTCTTGTCCAATTAGGGTTTTTAACCAATCTTGTGCATCCAATAAGTTCATTTGTGTCATTGGATTAACATTTAGGTCATTTTCGTCCTCCCTAGGCATATTCTTGTCCAATTAGAGTTTTAGACAAAACTTGTGCATCCAATAGGTGTGTTTGGGTCATTGGATGATCAATTAGGTTATTTTCGTCCTCCATAGACTTATTCTTGTCCAATTAGGGTTTTTAACTAATTTTGTGCAACCAATAAGTTCATTTGTGTCATTGGATGATCAATTAGGTCATTTTCGTCTTCCCTAGGCACATTCTTATCCAATTAGGGTTTTTAACCAATCTTGTGCATCCAATAGGTGTGTTTGTGTCATTGGATGATCAATTAGGTCATTTTCGTCCTCCCTAGGCTTATTCTTGTCCAATTAGGGTTTTTAACCAATCTTGTGCATCCAATAGGTGTGTTTGTGTCATTGGATGATCAATTAGGTCATTTTCGTCCTCCCTAGGCTTATTCTTGTCCAATTAGGGTTTTTAACCAATCTTGTGCATCCAATAGGTGTTTTTGTTTCATTGGATGATCAATTAGGTCATTTTCGTCCTCCCTAGGCTTATTCTTGTCCAATTAGTGTTTTTAACCAATCTTGTGCATCCAATAGGTGTGTTTGTGTCATTGGATGATCAATTAGGTCATTTTCGTCCTCCCTAGGCTTATTCTTGTCCAATTAGAATTTTTAACCAATCTTGTGCATCCAATAAGTTCATTTGTGTCATTGGATGATCAATTAGGTCATTTTCGTCCTCCCTAGGCATATTCTTGTCCAACTAGGGTTTTAAACCAATCTTGTGTATCCAATAGGTGTGTTTGTGTTATTGGATGATCAATTAGGACATTTTCGTCCTCCCAAGGCTTATTCTTGTCCAATTAGGGTTTTTAACCAATCTTGTGCATCCAATAGGTGTGTTTGTGTCATTGGATGATCAATTAGGTCATTTTCGTCCTCCCTAGGCTTATTCTTGTCCAATTAGGGTTTTTAACCAATCTTGTGCATCCAATAGGTGTGTTTGTGTCATTGGATGATCAATAAGGTCATTTTCGTCCTCCCTAGGCTTATTCTTGTCCAATTAGGGTTTTTAACCAATCTTGTGCATCCAATAACTTTGTTTGTGTCATTGAGTTAATATTTAGGTCATTTTCATCCTCGCTAGGCATATTCTTGTCCAATTAGGGTTTTTAACCAATCTTGTGCATCCAATAGGTGTGTTTGTGTCATTTGATGATCAATTAGGTCATTTTCGTCCTCCCTAGGCGTATTCTTGTCCAATTAGGGTTTTTAACCAATCTTGTGCATCCAATAAGTTTGTTTGTTTCATTGAATTAATATTTAGGTCATTTTCGTCCTCCCTAGGCATATTCTTGTCCAACTAGGGTTTTTACCCAATCTTGTGCATCCAATAGGTGTGTTTGTGTCATTGGATGATCAATTAGATCATTTTCGTCCTCCCTAGGCTTATTCTTATCCAATTAGGGTTTCTAACAAATCTTTTGCATCCAATAAGTTGAGTTGTTTCATTGGATTAACATTTAGGTCATTTTCGTCCCCCCTAGGCTTATTCTTGTCCAATTAGGGTTTTTAACCAATCTTGTGCATCCAATAAGTTCATTTGTGTCATCGGATTAACATTTAGGTTATTTTCGTCCTCCCTAGGCATATTCTTGTCCAATTAGGGTTTTTAACCAATCTTGTGTATCCAATAGGTGTGTTTGTGTCATTGGATGATCAATTAGGTCATTTTCGTTCTCCCTAGGCTTATTCTTGTCCAATTAGGGTTTTTAACCAATCTTGTGCATCCAATAGGTGTGTTTGTGTCATTGGATGATCAATTAGGTCATTTTCGTCCTTCCTAGGCTTATTCTTGTCCAATTAGGGTTTTTAACCAATCTTGTGCATCCAATAGGTGTGTTTGTGTCATTGGATGATCAATTAGGTCATTTTCGTCCTCCCTAGGCTTAT
>JBBPBR010001768.1:0-58889 GCA_037974775.1 Cicer pinnatifidum
TTTGTGTCATTGGATGATCAATTAGGTCATTTTCGTCCTCCCTAGGCATATTCTTGTCCAACTAGGGTTTTTAACCAATCTTGTGCTTCCAATAGGTGTGTTTGTGTCATTGAATGATCAATTAGGTCATTTTCTTCCTCACTAGGCTTATTCTTGTCCAATTAGGGTTTTTAACCAATCTTGTGCATCCAATATGTGTATTTGTGTCATTGGATGATCAATTAGGTCATTTTCGTCCTCCCTAGGCTTATTCGTGTCCAATTAGGGTTTTAAACCAATCTTGTGCATCCAATAAGTTCATTTGTGTCATTGGATGATCAATTAGGTCATTTTCGTCCTCACTAGGCATATCTTGTCCAACTAGGGTTTTAAACCAATCTTGTGCATCGAATAGGTGTGTTTGTGTCATTGGATGATCAATTAGGTCATTTTCGTCCTCCCTAGGCTTATTCTTGTCCAATTAGGGTTTTTAACCAATCTTGTGCATCCAATAGGTGTGTTTGTGTCATTGGATGATCAATTAGGTCATTTTCGTCCTCCCTAGGCTTATTCTTGTCCAATTAGGGTTTTTAACCAATCTTGTGCATCCAATAAGTTCATTTGTGTCATTGGATGATCAATTAGGTCATTTTCGTCCTTCCTAGGCATAATCTTGTCCAACTAGGGTTTTAAACAAATCTTGTGCATCCAATAGGTGTGTTTGTGTCATTGGATGATCAATTAGGTCATTTTCGTCCTCCCTAGGCTTATTCTTGTCCAATTAGGGTTTTTAACCAATCTTGTGCATCCAATAGGTGTGTTTGTGTCATTGGATGATCAATTAGGTCATTTTCGTCCTCCCTAGGCTTATTCTTGTCCAATTAGGGTTTTTAACCAATCTTGTGCATCCAATAAGTTCATTTGTGTCATTGGATGATCAATTAGGTCATTTTCGTCCTTACTAGGCATATTCTTGTCCAACTAGGGTTTTAAACCAATCTTGTGCATCCAATAGGTGTGTTTGTGTCATTGGATGATCAATTAGGTCATTTTCGTACTCCATAAGCTTATTCTTGTCCAATTAGGGTTTTTAACCAATCTTGTGCATCCAATAGGTGTGTTTGTGTCATTGGATGATCAATTAGGTCATTTTCGTCCTCCCTAGGCTTATTCTTGTCCAATTAGGGTTTTTAACCAATCTTGTGCATCCAATAACTTTGTTTGTGTCGTTGAATTAATATTTAGGTCATTTTCGTCCTCATTAGGCATATTCTTGTCCAATTAGGGTTTTTAACCAATCTTGTGCATCCAATAGGTGTGTTTGTGTCATTGGATGATCAATTAGGTCATTTTCGTCCTCCCTAGGCTTATTCTTGTCCAATTAGGGTTTTTAACCAATCTTGTGCATCCAATAACTTTGTTTGTGTCATTGAATTAATATTTAGGTCATTTTCGTCCTCCCTAGGCATATTCTTGTCCAATTAGGGTTTTTAACCAATCTTGTGCATCCAATAGGTGTGTTTGTGTCATTGGATGATCAATTAGGTCATTTTCGTTCCCCCTAGGCTTATTCTTGTCCAATTAGGGTTTTTCACCAATCTTGTGCATCCAATAACTTTGTTTGTGTCATTGAATTAATATTTAGGTCATTTTCGTCCTCCCTAGGCATATTCTTGTCCAATTAGGGTTTTTAACCAATCTTGTGCATCCAATAGGTGTGTTTGTGTCATTGGATGATCAATTAGGTCATTTTCGTCCTCCCTAGGCTTATTCTTGTCCAATTAGGGTTTTTAACCAATCTTGTGCATCCAATAACTTTGTTTGTGTCATTGAATTAATATTTAGGTCATTTTCGTCCTCCCTAGGCATATTCTTGTCCAATTAGGGTTTTTAACCAATCTTGTGCATCCAATAGGTGTGTTTGTGTCATTGGATGATCAATTAGGTCATTTTCGTCCTCCCTAGGCTTATTCTTGTCCAATTAGGGTTTTTAACCAATCTTGTGCATCCAATAAGTTGAGTTGTGTCATTGGATTAACATTTAGGTCATTTTCGTTCTCCCTAGGCTTATTCTTGTCCAATTAGGGTTTTTAACCAATTTTGTGCATCCAATAAGTTGATTTGTGTTATTGGATTAACATTTAGGTCATATTCGTCCTCCCTAGGCATATTCTTGTCCAATTAGGGTTTTAACCAATCTTGTGCATCCAATAGGTGTGTTTGTGTCATTGGATGATCAATTAGGTCATTTTCGTCCTCCCTAGGCATATTCTTGTCCAGTTAGGGTTTTTAACCAATCTTGTGCATCCAATAAGTTTAGTTGTGTCATTGGATTAACATTTAGGTCATTTTCGTTCTCCCTAGGCTTATTCTTGACCAATTAGGGTTTTTAACCAATTTTGTGCATCCAATAAGTTCATTTGTGTTATTGGATTAACATTTAGGTCATATTCGTCCTCCCTAGGCATATTCTTGTCAAATTAGGGTTTTAACCAATCTTGTGCATCCAATAGGTGTGTTTGTGTCATTGAATGATCAATTAGGTCATTTTCGTCCTCCCTAGGCTTATTCTTGTCCAACTAGGGTTTTTAACCAATCTTGTGCCTCCAATAGGTGTGTTTGTGTCATTGGATGATCAATTAGGTCATTTTCGTCCTCCCTAGGCTTATTCTTGTCCAATTAGGGTTTTTAACCAATCTTGTGCATCCAATAAGTTGAGTTGTGTCATTGGATTAACATTTAGGTCATTTTCGTCCTCGCTAGGCTTATTCTTGTCCAATTACGGTTTTTAACCAATCTTGTGCATCCAATAAGTTCATTTGTGTCATTAGATTAACATTTAGGTCATTTTCGTCCTCCCTAGGCATATTCTTGTCCAATTAGGGTTTTTAACCAATCTTGTGCATCCAATAGGTGTGTTTGTGTCATTGGATGATCAATTAGGTCATTTTCGTCCTCCCTAGGCTTATTCTTGTCCAATTAGGGTTTTTAACCAATCTTGTGCATCCAATAAGTTCATTTGTGTCATTGGATTTACATTGAGGTCATTTTCGTCCTCCCTAGGCATATTCTTGTCCAATTAGGGTTTTTAACCAATCTTGTGCATCCAATAGGTGTGTTTGTGTCATTGGATGATCAATTAGGTCATTTTCGTCCTCCCTAGGCTTATTCTTGTCCAATTAGGGTTTTTAACCAATCTTGTGCATCCGATAAGTTTATTTGTGTCATTGAATTAATATTTAGGTCATTTTTGTCCTCCCTAGGCATATTCTTGTCCAATTAGGGTTTTTAACCAATCTTGTGCATCCAATAGGTGTGTTTGTGTCATTGGATGATCAATTAGGTCATTTTCGTCCTCCCTAGGCATATTCTTGTCCAATTAGGGTTTTTAACCAATCTTGTGCATCCAATAGGTGTGTTTGTGTCATTGGATGATCAATTAGGTCATTTTCGACCTCCCTATGCATATTCTTGTCCAATTAGGGTTTTTAACGAATCTTGTGCATCCAATTGGTGTGTTTGTGTCATTGGATGATCAATTAGGTCATTTTCATCCTCCCTAGGCATATTCTTGTCCAATTAGGGTTTTTAACCAATCTTGTGCATCCAATAGGTGTGTTTGTGTCATTGGATGATCAATTAGGTCATTTTCGTCCTCCCTAGGCTTATTCTTGTCCAATTAGGGTTTTTAACCAATCTTGTGCATCCAATAGGTGTGTTTGTGTCATTGGATGATCAATTAGGTCATTTTCTTCCTCCCTAGGCTTATTCTTGTCCAATTAGGGTTTTTAACCAATCTTGTGCATCCAATAACTTTGTTTATGTCATTGGATGATCAATTAGGTCATTTTCGTCCTCCCTAGGCTTATTCTGGTCCAATTAGGGTTTTTAACCAATCTTGTGCATCCAAAAAGTTTCTTTATGTCATTGAATTAATATTTAGGTCATTTTCGTCCTCCCTTGGCATATTCTTGTCCAATTAGGGTTTTTAACCAATCTTGTGCATCCAATAGGTGTGTTTGTGTCATTGGATGATCAATTAGGTCATTTTCGTCCTCCCTAGGCTTATTCTTGTCCAATTAGGGTTTTTAACCAATCTTGTGCATCCAATAGGTGTGTTTGTGTCATTGGATGATCAATTAGGTCATTTTCGTCCTCCCTAGGCTTATTCTTGTCCAATTAGGGTTTTTAACCAATCTTGTGCATCCAATAGGTGTGTTTGTGTCATTGGATGATCAATTAGGTCATTTTCGTCCTTTCTATGCTTATTTTTGTCCAATTAGGGTTTTTAAGCAATCTTGTGCATCCAATAAGTTCATTTGTGTCATTGGATGATCAATTAGGTCATTTTCGTCCTCCCTAGGCATATTCTTGTCCAACTAGGGTTTCTAACCAATCTTGTGCTTCCAATAGATGTGTTTGTGTCATTGGATGATCAATTAGGTCATTTTCGTCCTCCCTAGGCTTATTCTTGTCCAATTAGGGTTTTTAACCAATCTTGTGCATCCAATAGGTGTGTTTGTGTCATTGGATGATCAATTAGGTCATTTTCGTCCTCCCTAGGCTTATTCTTGTCCAATTAGGGTTTTTAACCAATCTTGTGCATCCAATAGGTGTGTTTGTGTCATTGGATGATCAATTAGGTCATTTTCGTCCTCCCTAGGCTTATTCTTGTCCAATTAGGGTTTTTAACCAATCTTGTGCATCCAATAAGTTCATTTGTGTCATTGGATGATCAATTAGGTCATTTTCGTCCTTCCTAGGCATATTCTTGATCAACTAGGGTTTTAAACCAATCTTGTGCATCCAATAGGTGTGTTTGTGTCATTGGATGATCAATTAGGTCATTTTCGTCCTCCCTAGGCTTATTCTTGTCCAATTAGGGTTTTTAACCAATCTTGTGCATCCAATAGGTGTGTTTGTGTCATTGGATGATCAATTAGGTCATTTTCGTCCTCCCTAGGCTTATTCTTGTCCAATTAGGGTTTTTAACCAATCTTGTGCATCCAATAGGTGTGTTTGTGTCATTGGATGATCAATTAGGTCATTTTCGTCCTCCCTAGGCTTATTCTTGTCCAATTAGGGTTTTTAACCAATCCTGTGCATCCAACAGGTGTGTTTGTGTCATTGGATGATCAATTAGGTCATTTTCGTCCCCCCTAGACTTATTCTTGTCCAATTAGGGTTTTTAACCAATCTTGTGCATCCAATAACTTTGTTTGTGTCATTGAATTAATATTTATGTCATTTTCGTCCTTCCTAGGCATATTCTTGTCCAATTAGGGTTTTTAACCAATCTTGTGCATCCAATAGGTGTGTTTGTGTCATTGGATGATCAATTAGGTCATTTTCGTCCTCCCTAGGCTTATTCTTGTCCAATTATGGTTTTTAACAAATCTTGTGCATCCAATAAGTTCATTTGTGTCATTGGATGATAAATTAGGTCATTTTCGTCCTCCCTAGGCTAATTCTTGTCCTATTAGGGTTTTTAACCAATCTTGTGCATCCAATAACTTTGTTTGTGTCATTGAATTAATATTTAGGTCATTTTCGTCTTCCCTAGGCATATTCTTGTCCAATTAGGGTTTTTAACCAATCTTGTGCATCCAATAGGTGTGTTTGTGTCATTGGATGATCAATTAGGTCATTTTCGTCCTCCCTAGGCTTATTCTTGTCCAATTAGGGTTTTTAACCAATCTTGTGCATCCAATAACTTTGTTTGTGTCATTGAATTAATATTTAGGTCATTTTCGTCCTCCCTAGGCATATTCTGGTCCAATTATGGTTTTTAACCAATCTTTTGCATCCAATAGGTGTGTTTGTGTCATTGGATGATCAATTAAGTCATTTTCGTCCTCGCTAGGCATATTCTTGTCCAACTAGGGTTTTTAACCAATCTTGTGCTTCCAATAGGTGTGTTTGTTTCATTGGATGATCAATTAGGTCATTTTCGTCCTCCCTAGGCTTATTCTTGTCCAATTAGGGTTTTTAACCAATCTTGTGCATCCAATAGGTGTGTTTGTGTCATTGGATGATCAATTAGGTCATTTTCGTCCTCCCTAGGCTTATTCTTGTCCAATTAGGGTTTTTAACCAATCTTGTGCATCCAATAGGTGTGTTTGTGTCATTGGATGATCAATTAGGTCATTTTTGTCCTCCCTAGGCTTATTTTTGTCCAATTAGTGTTTTTAACCAATCTTGTGCATCCAATAAGTTCATTTGTGTCATTGGATGATCAATTAGGTCATTTTCATCCTCCCTAGGCATATTCATGTCCAACTATGGTTTTTAACCAATCTTGTGCATCCAATAGGTGTGTTTGTGTGATTGGATGATCAATTAGGTCATTTTCGTCCTCCCTAGGCTTATTCTTGTCCAATTAGGGTTTTTAACCAATCTTGTGCATCCAATAGGTGTGTTTGTGTCATTGGATGATCAATTAGGTCATTTTCGTCCTCCCTAGGCTTATTCTTGTCCAATTAGGGTTTTTAACCAATCTTGTGCATCCAATAGGTGTGTTTGTGTCATTGGATGATCAATTAGGTCATTTTTATCCTCCCTAGGCTTATTCTTGTCCAATTAGGATTTTTAACCAATCTTGTGCATCCAATAGGTGTGTTTGTGTCATTGGATGATCAATTAGGTCATTTTCGTCCTCCCTAGGCTTATTCTTGTCTAATTAGGGTTTTTAACCAATCTTGTGCATCCAATAACTTTGTTTTGTGTCATTGAATTAATATTTAGGTCGTTTTCCTCCTCCCTAGGCATATTCTTGTCCAACTTGGGTTTTTAACCAATCTTGTGCATCCAATAGGTGTGTTTGTGTCATTGGATGATCAATTAGGTCATTTTCGTCCTCCCTAGGCTTATTCTTGTCCAATTAGGGTTTTTAACCAATCTTGTGCATCCAATAAGTTCATTTGTGTCATTGGGTGATCAATTAGGTCATTTTCGTCCTCCCTAGGCATATTCTTGTCTAACTAGGGTTTTTAACCAATCTTGTGCATCCAATAGGTGTGTTTGTGTCATTGGATGATCAATTAGGTCATTTTCGTCCTCCCTAGGCTTATTCTTGTCCAATTAGGGTTTTTAACCAATCTTGTGCATCCAATAGGTGTGTTTGTGTCATTGGATGATCAATTAGGTCATTTTCGTCCTCCCTAGGCTTATTCTTGTCCAATTAGGGTTTTTAACCAATCTTGTGCATCAAATAAGTTTGTTTTTGTCATTGAATTATTATTTAGGTCATTTTCGTCCTCCCTAGGCATATTCTTGTCCAATTAGGCTTTTTAACCAATCTTGTGCTTCCAATAGGTGTGTTTGTGTCATTGGATGATCAATTAGGTCATTTTCGTCCTCCCTAGGCTAATTCTTGTCCAATTAGGGTTTTTAACCAATCTTGTGCATCCAATAGGTGTGTTTGTGTCATTGGATGATCAATTAGGTAATTTTCGTCCTCCCTAGGCTTATTCTTGTCCAATTAGGGTTTTTAACCAATCATGTGCATCAAATAAGTTCATTAGTGTCATTGGATGATCAATTAGGTCATTTTCGTCCTCCCTAGGCATGTTCTTGTCCAACTAGGGTTTTTAACCAATCTTGTGCATCCAATAGGTGTGTTTGTGTCATTGGATGATCAATTAGGTCATTTTCGTCCTCCCTAGGCTTATTCTTGTCCAATTAGGGTTTTTAACCAATCTTGTGCATCCAATAAGTTTGTTTGTGTCATTGGATTAATATTTAGGTCATTTTCGTCCTCCCTAGGCATATTCTTGTCCAACTAGGGTTTTTAACCAATCTTGTGCATCCAATAGGTGTGTTTGTGTCATTGGATGATCAATTAGGTCATTTTCGTCCTCCCTAGGCTTATTCTTGTCCAATTAGGGTTTTTAACCAATCTTGTGCATCCAATAAGTTCATTTGTGTCATTGGATTAACATTTTGGTCATTTTCGTCCTCCCTTGGCATATTCTTGTCCAATTAGGGTTTTTAACCAATCTTGTGCATTCAATAGGTGTGTTTGTGTCATTGGATGATCAATTAGGTCATTTTCGTCCTCCCTAGGCTTATTCTTGTCCAATTAGGGGTTTTAACCAATCTTGTGAATCCAATAAGTTCATTTGTGTTATTGGATGATCAATTAGGTCATTTTCGTCCTCCCTAGGCATATTCTTGTCCAACTAGGGTTTTTAACCAATCTTGTGCATCCAATAGGTGTGTTTGTGTCATTGGATGATCAATTAGGTCATTTTCGTCCTCCCTAGGCTTATTCTTGTCCAATTAGGGTTTTTAACCAATCTTGTGCATCCAATAAGTTGAGTTGTGTCATTGGATTAACATTTAGGTCATTTTCGTCCTCACTAGGCTTATTCTTGTCCAATTAGGGGTTTTAACCAATCTTGTGCATCCAATAGGTGTGTTTGTGTCATTGGATGATCAATTAGGTCATTTTCGTCCTCCCTAGGCTTATTCTTGTCCAATTAGGGTTTTTAACCAATCTTGTGCATCCAATAGGTGTGTTTGTGTCATTGGATGATCAATTAGGTCATTTTCGTCCTCCCTAGGCTTATTCTTGTCCAATTAGGGTTTTTAACCAATCTTGTGCATCCAATAGGTGTGTTTGTGTCATTGGATGATCAATTAGGTCATTTTCGTCCTTTCTATGCTTATTTTTGTCCAATTAGGGTTTTTAAGCAATCTTGTGCATCCAATAAGTTCATTTGTGTCATTGGATGATCAATTAGGTCATTTTCGTCCTCCCTAGGCATATTCTTGTCCAACTAGGGTTTCTAACCAATCTTGTGCTTCCAATAGATGTGTTTGTGTCATTGGATGATCAATTAGGTCATTTTCGTCCTCCCTAGGCTTATTCTTGTCCAATTAGGGTTTTTAACCAATCTTGTGCATCCAATAGGTGTGTTTGTGTCATTGGATGATCAATTAGGTCATTTTCGTCCTCCCTAGGCTTATTCTTGTCCAATTAGGGTTTTTAACCAATCTTGTGCATCCAATAGGTGTGTTTGTGTCATTGGATGATCAATTAGGTCATTTTCGTCCTCCCTAGGCATATTCTTGTCCATCTAGGGTTTTAAGCCAATCTTGTGCATCCAATAGGTGTGTTTGTGTCATTGGATGATCAATTAGGTCATTTTCGTCCTCCCTAGGCTTATTCTTGTCCAATTAGGGTTTTTAACCAATCTTGTGCATCCAATAGGTGTGTTTGTGTCATTGGATGATCAATTAGGTCATTTTCGTCCTCCCTAGGCTTATTCTTGTCCAATTAGGGTTTTTAACCAATCTTGTGCATCCAATAGGTGTGTTTGTGTCATTGGATGATCAATTAGGTCATTTTCGTCCTCCCTAGGCATATTCTAGTCCAATTAGGGTTTTTAACCATTCTTGTGCATCCAATAGGTGTGTTTGTGTCATTGGATGATCAATTAGGTCATTTTCGTCCTTCCTAGGCTTATTCTTGTCCAATTAGGGTTTTTAACCAATCTTGTGCATCCAATAAGTTCATTTGTGTCATTGGATTAACATATAGGTCATTTTCGTCCTCCCTAGGCATATTCTTGTCCAATTAGGGTTTTTAACCAATCTTGTGCATCCAATAAGTTCATTTGTGTTATTGGATTAACATTTAGGTCATTTTCGTCTTCCCTTGGCATATTCTTGTCCAATTAGGGTTTTTAACCAATCTTGTGCATCCAATAGGTGTGGTTGTGTCATTGGATAATCAATTAGGTCATTTTTGTCCTCCCTAGGCTTATTCTTGTCCAATTAGGGTTTTTAACCAATCTTGTGCATCCAATAAGTTTGTTTGTGTCATTGAATTAATATTTAGGTTATTTTGGTCCTCCCTAGGCATATTCTTGTCCAATTAGGGTTTTTAACCAATCTTGTGCATCCAATAGGTGTGTTTGTGTCATTGGATGATCAATTAGGTCATTTTCGTCCTCCCTAGGCTTATTCTTGTCCAATTAGGGTTTTTAACCAATCTTGTGCATCCAATAACTTTGTTTGTGTCCTTGAATTAATATTTAGGTCATTTTCGTCCTCCCTAGGCATATTCTTGTCCAATTAGGGTTTTTACACCAATCTTGGGCTTCCAATAGGTGTGTTTGTGTCATTGGATGATCAATTAGGTCATTTTCGTCCTCCCTAGGCTTATTCTTGTCCAATTAGGGTTTTTAACCAATCTTGTGCATCCAATAGGTGTGTTTGTGTCATTGGATGATCAATTAGGTCATTTTCGTCCTCCCTAGGCTTATTCTTGTCCAATTAGGGTTTTTAACCAATCTTGTGCATCCAATAAGTTTGTTTGTGTCATTGAATTATATTTAGGACATTTTCGTCCTCCCTAGGCATATTCTTTTCCAATTAGGGTTTTTAACCAATCTTGTGCATCCAATAGGTGTGTTTGCGGCAATGGATGATCAATTAAGTCATTTTCGTCCTCCCTAGGCTTATTCTTGTCCAATTAGGGTTTTTAACCAATCTTGTGCATCCAATAGGTGTGTTTGTGTCATTGGATGATCAATTAGGTCATTTTCGTCCTCCCTAGGCTTATTCTTGTCCAATTAGGGTTTTTAACCAATCTTGTGCATCCAATAAGTAGAGTTGTGTCATTGGATTAACATTTAGGTCATTTTCGCCCTCCCAAGGCATATTCTTGTCCAATTAGGGTTTTTAACCAATCTTATGCATCCAATAGGTGTGTTTGTGTCATTGGATGATCAATTAGGTCATTTTCGTCCTCCCTAGGCTTATTCTTGTCCAATTAGGGTTTTTAACCAATCTTGTGCATCCAATAGGTGTGTTTGTGTCATTGGATGATCAATTAGGTCATTTTCGTCCTCCCTAGGCTTATTCTTGTCCAATTAGGGTTTTTAACAAATCTTGTGCATCCAATAAGTTCATTTGTGTCATTGGATGATAAATTAGGTCATTTTCGTCCTTCCTAGGCATATTCTTGTCCAACTAGGGTTTTTAACCAATCTTGTGCATCCAATAGGTATGTTTGTGTCATTGGATGATCAATTAGGTCATTTTCGTCCTCCCTAGACTTATTCTTGTCCAATTAGGGTTTTTAACCAATCTTGTGCATCCAATAACTTTGTTTGTGTCATTGAATTAATATTTAGGTCATTTTCGTCCTCCCTAGGCATATTCTTGTCCAATGAGGGTTTTTAACCAATCTTGTGCATCCAATAGGTGTGTTTGTGTCATTGGATGATCAATTTGGTTATTTTCGTCCTTCCTAGGCTTATTGTTGTCCAATTAGGGTTTTTAACCAATCTTGTGCATCCAATAAGTTCATTCGTGTCATTGGATTAACATTTAGGTCATTTTCGTCCTCCCTAGGCATATTCTTGTCCAATTAGGGTTTTTAACCAATCTTGTTCATCCAATAGGTGTGTTTGTGTCATTGGATGATCAATTAGGTCATTTTCGTCCTCCCTAGGCTTATTCTTGTCCAATTAGTGTTTTTAACAAATCTTGTGCATCCAATAAGTTCATTTGTGTCATTGGATGATCAATTAGGTCATTTTCGTCCTCCTTGGCATATTCTTGTCCAACTGGGGTTTTTAACCAATCTTGTGCATCCAATAGGTGTGTTTGTGTCATTGGATGATCAATTAGGTCATTTTCGTCCTCCCTAGACTTATTCTTGTCCAATTAGGGTTTTTAACCAATCTTGTGCATCCAATAACTTTGTTTGTGTCATTGAATTAATATTTAGGTCATTTTCGTCCTCCCTAGGCATATTCTTGTCCAATGAGGGTTTTTAACCAATCTTGTGCATCCAATAGGTGTGTTTGGGTCATTGGATGATCAATTAGGTTATTTTCGTCCTTCCTAGGCTTATTCTTGTCCAATTAGGGTTTTTAACCAAACTTGTGCATCCAATAAGTTCATTTGTGTCATTGGATTAACATTTAGGTCATTTTCGTCCTGGCTATGCATATTCTTGTCCAATTAGGGTTTTTAACCAATCTTGTGCATCCAATAGGTGTGTTTGTGTCATTGGATTATCAATTAGGTCATTTTCGTCCTTTCTATGCTTATTGTTGTCCAATTAGGGTTTTTAACCAATCTTGTGCATCCAATAAGTTCATTTGTGTCATTGGATGATCAATTAGGTCATTTTTTCCTCACTAGGCTTATTCTTGTCCAATTAGGGTTTTTAACCAATCTTGTGCATCCAATATGTGTATTTGTGTCATTGGAAGATCAATTAGGTCATTTTCGTCCTCCCTAGGCTTATTCTTGTCCAATTAGGGTTTCAAACCAATCTTGTGCATCCAATAAGTTCATTTGTGTCATTGGATGATCAATTAGGTCATTTTCGTCCTCACTAGGCATATCTTGTCCAACTAGGGTTTTAAACCAATCTTGTGCATCTAATAGGTGTGTTTGTGTCATTGGATGATCAATTAGGTCATTTTCGTCCTCCCTAGGCTTATTCTTGTCCAATTAGGGTTTTTAACCAATCTTATGCATCCAATAGGTGTGTTTGTGTCATTGGATGATCAATTAGGTCATTTTCGTCCTCCATAGGCTTATTCTTGTCCAATTAGGGTTTTTAACCAATCTTGTGCATCCAATAAGTTGAGTTGTGTCATTGGATTAACATTTAGGTCATTTTTGTCCTCCCTAGGCTTATTCTTGTCCAATTAGGGTTTTTAACCAATCTTGTGCATCCAATAAGTTCATTTGTGTCATTGGATTAACATTTAGGTCATTTTCGTCCTGCCTAGGCATATTCTTGTCCAATTAGGGTTTTTAACCAATCTTGTGCATCCAATAGGTGTGTTTGTGTCATTGGATGATCAATTAGGTTATTTTCGTCCTCCTTAGGCTTATTCTTGTCCAATTAGGGTTTTTAACCAATATTGTGCATCCAATAGGTGTGTTTGTGTCATTGGATGATCAATTAGGTCATTTTCGTCCTCCCTAGGCTTATTCTTGTCCAATTAGGGTTTTTAACCAATCTTGTGCATCCAATAGGTGTGTTTGTGTCATTGGATGATCAATTAGGTCATTTTCGTCCTCCGTAGGCTTATTCTTGTCCAATTAGGGTTTTTAACCAATCTTGTGCATCCAATAGGTGTGTTTGTGTCATTGGATGATCGATTAGGTCATTTTCGTCCTCCCTAGGCTAATTCTTGTCCTATTAGGGTTTTTAACCAATCTTGTGCATCCAATAACTTTGTTTGTGTCATTGAATTAATATTTAGGTCATTTTCGTCTTCCCTAGGCATATTCTTGTCCAATTAGGGTTTTTAACCAATCTTGTGCATCCAATAGGTGTGTTTGTGTCATTGGATGATCAATTAGGTCATTTTCGTCCTCCCTAGGCTTATTCTTGTCCAATTAGGGTTTTTAACCCATCTTGTGCATCCAATAACTTTGTTTGTGTCGTTGAATTTATATTTAGGTCATTTTCGTCCTCCCTAGGCATATTCTTGTCCAATTAGGGTTTTTAACCAATCTTGTGCATCCAATAGGTGTGTTTGTGTCATTGGATGATCAATTAGGTCATTTTCGTCCTCCCTAGGCTTATTCTTGTCCAATTAGGGTTTTTAACCAATCAGGTGCATCCAATAACTTTGTTTGTGTCATTGAATTAATATTTAGGTCATTTTCGTCCTCCCTAGGCATATTCTTGTCCAATTAGGGTTTTTAACCAATCTTGTGCATCCAATAGGTGTGTTTAGGTCATTGGATGATCAATTAGGTCATTTTCGTCCTCCCTAGGCTTATTCTTGTCCAATTAGGGTTTTTAACCAATCTGGTGCATCCAATAACTTTGTTTGTGTCATTGAATTAATATTTAGGTCATTTTCGTCCTCCCTAGGCATATTCTTGTCCAATTAGGGTTTTTAACCAATCTTGTGCATCCAATAGGTGTGTTTGTGTCATTGGATGATCAATTAGGTCATTTTCGTCCTCCCTAGGCTTATTCTTGTCCAATTAGGGTTTTTAACCAATCTTGTGCATCCAATAAGTTTGTTTGTGTCATTGGATTAACATTTAGGTCATATCCGTCCTCCCTAGGCATATTCTTGTCCAATTAGGGTTTTTAACCAATCTTGTGCATCCAATAAGTTCATTTGTGTTATTGGATTAACATTTAGGTCATATTCGTCCTCCTTAGGCATATTCTTGTCCAATTAGGGTTTTTAACCAATCTTGTGCATCCAATAACTTTGTTTGTGTCATTGAATTAATATTTAGGTCATTTTCGTCCTCCCTAGGCATATTCTTGTCCAATTAGGGTTTTTAACCAATCTTGTGCATCCTATAGGTGTGTTTGTGTCATTGGATGATCAATTAGGTCATTTTCGTCCTCCCTAGGCTTATTCTTGTCCAATTAGGGTTTTTAACCAATCTTGTGCATCCAATAAGTTCATTTGTGTCATTGGATTAACATTTAGGTCATATCCGTCCTCCCTAGGCATATTCTTGTCCAATTAGGGTTTTTAACCAATCTTGTGCATCCAATAGGCGTGTTTGTGTCATTGAATGATCAATTAGGTCATTTTGGTTCTCCCTAGGCTTATTCTTGTCCAATTAGGGTTTTTAACCAATCTTGTGCATCCAATAAGTTTGTTTATGTCATTGAATTAATATTTAGGTCATTTTCGTCTTCCCTAGACATATTCTTGTCCAATTAGGGTTTTTAACCAATCTTGTGCATCCAATAGGTGTGTTTGTGTCATTGGATAATCAATTAGGTCATTTTTGTCCTCCCTAGGCTTATTCTTGTCCAATTAGGGTTTTTAACCAATCTTGTGCATCCAATAGGTGTGTTTGTGTCATTGGATGATCAATTAGGTCATTTTCGTCCTCCCTAGGCTTATTCTTGTCCAATTAGGGTTTTTAAGCAATCTTGTGCATCCAATAGGTGTGTTTGTGTCATTGGATGATCAATTAGGTCATTTTTGTCCTCCCTAGGCTTATTCTTGTCCAATTAGGGTTTTTAACCAATCTTGTGCATCCAATAGGTGTGTTTGTGTCATTGGATGATCAATTAGGTCATTTTCGTCCTCCCTAGGCTTATTCTTGTCCAATTAGGGTTTTTAACCAATCTTGTGCATCCAATAGGTGTGTTTGTGTCATTGGATGATCAATTAGGTTATTTTCGTCCTCCCTAGGCTTATTCTTGTCCAACTAGGGTTTTTAACCAATCTTGTGCATCCAATAAGTGTGTTTGTGTCATTGGATGATCAATTAGGTCATTTTCGTCATCCCAAGGCATATTCTTGTCCAACTAGGGTTTTTAACCAATCTTGTGCATCCAATAGGTGTGTTTGTGTCATTGGATGATCAATTAGGTCATTTTCGTCTTCCCTAGGCATATTCTTGTCCAACTAGGGTTTTTAACCAATCTTGTGCATCCAATAGGTGTGTTTGTGTCATTGGATGATCAATTAGGTTATTTTCGTCCTCCCTAGGCTTATTCTTGTCCAATTAGGGTTTTTAACGAATCTTGTGCATCCAATAAGTTCATTTGTGTCATTGGATGATCAATTAGGTCATTTTCGTCCTCCCTAGGCTTATTCTTGTCCAATTAGGGTTTTTAACCAATCTTGTGCATCCAATAAGTTCATTTGTGTCATTGGATTAACATTTAGGTCATTTTCATCCTCCCTAGGCATATTCTTGTCCAATTAGGGTTTTTAACCAATCTTGTGCATCCAATAGGTGTGTTTGTGTCATTGGATGATCAATTTAGGTCATTTTCGATCTCTCTAGGCAAATTCTTGTCCAATTAGGGTTTTTAACCAATCTTGTGCATCCAATAGGTGTGTTTGTGTCATTGGATGATCAATTAGGTCATTTTCGTCCTCCCTAGGCTTATTCTTGTCCAATTAGGGTTTTTAACCAATCTTGTGCATCCAATAGGTGTGTTTGTGTCATTGGATGATCAATGAGGTCATTTTCGTCCTCCCTAGGCATATTCTTGTCCAATTTGGGTTTTTAACCAATCTTGTGCATCCAATAGGTGTGTTTGTGTCATTGGATGATCAATTAGGTCATTTTCGTCCTCCCTAGGCTTATTCTTGTCCAATTAGGGTTTTTAACCAATCTTGTGCATCCAATAGGTGTGTTTGTGTCATTGGATGATCAATTAGGTCATTTTCGTCCTCCCTAGGCTTATTCTTGTCCAATTAGGGTTTTTAACCAATCTTGTGCATCCAATAAGTTCATTTGTGTCATTGGATGATCAATTAGGTCATTTTCGTCCTTCCTAGGCATATTCTTGATCAACTAGGGTTTTAAACCAATCTTGTGCATCCAATAGGTGTGTTTGTGTCATTGGATGATCAATTAGGTCATTTTCGTCCTCCCTAGGCTTATTCTTGTCCAATTAGGGTTTTTAACCAATCTTGTGCATCCAATAGGTGTGTTTGTGTCATTGGATGATCAATTAGGTCATTTTCGTCCTCCCTAGGCTTATTCTTGTCCAATTAGGGTTTTTAACCAATCTTGTGCATCCAATAGGTGTGTTTGTGTCATTGGATGATCAATTAGGTCATTTTCGTCCTCCCTAGGCTTATTCTTGTCCAATTAGGGTTTTTAACCAATCTTGTGCATCCAATAGGTGTGTTTGTGTCATTGGATGATCAATTAGGTCATTTTCGTCCTTTCTATGCTTATTTTTGTCCAATTAGGGTTTTTAAGCAATCTTGTGCATCCAATAAGTTCATTTGTGTCATTGGATGATCAATTAGGTCATTTTCGTCCTCCCTAGGCATATTCTTGTCCAACTAGGGTTTCTAACCAATCTTGTGCTTCCAATAGATGTGTTTGTGTCATTGGATGATCAATTAGGTCATTTTCGTCCTCCCTAGGCTTATTCTTGTCCAATTAGGGTTTTTAACCAATCTTGTGCATCCAATAGGTGTGTTTGTGTCATTGGATGATCAATTAGGTCATTTTCGTCCTCCCTAGGCTTATTCTTGTCCAATTAGGGTTTTTAACCAATCTTGTGCATCCAATAGGTGTGTTTGTGTCATTGGATGATCAATTAGGTCATTTTCGTCCTCCCTTGGCATATTCTTGTCCAACTAAGGTTTTATACCAATCTTCTGCATCCAATAGGTGTGTTTGTGTCATTGGATGATCAATTAGGTCATTTTCGTCCTCCCTAGGCTTATTCTTGTCCAATTAGGGTTTTTAACCAATCTTGTGCATCCAATAGGTGTGTTTGTGTCATTGGATGATCAATTAGGTCATTTTCTTCCTCCCTAGGCTTATTCTTGTCCAATTAGGGTTTTTAACCAATCTTGTGCATCCAATAACTTTGTTTGTGTCATTGAATTAATATTTAGGTCATTTCCGTCCTCCCTAGGGATATTCTTGTCCAATTAGGGTTGTTAACCAATCTTGTGCATCCAATAGGTGTGTTTGTGTCATTGGATGATCAATTAGGTCATTTTCGTCCTTCCTAGGCTTATTCTTGTCCAACTAGGGTTTTTAATCAATCTTGTGCATCCAATAGGTGTGTTTGTGTCATTGGATGATCAATTAGGTCATTTTCGTCCTATCTAGGCTTATTCTTGTCCAATTAGGGTTTTTAACCAATCTTGTGCATCCAATAGGTGTGTTTGTGTCATTGGATGATCAATTAGGTCATTTTCGTCCTCCCTAGGCTTATTCTTGTCCAATTAGGGTTTTTAACCAATCTTGTGCATCCAATAACTTTGTTTGTGTCATTGAATTAATATTTAGGTCATTTTCGTCCTCCCCAGGAATATTCTTGTCCAATTAGGGTTTTTAACCAATCTTGTGCATCCAATAGGTGTGTTTGTGTCATTGGATGATCAATTAGGTCATTTTCGTCCTTCCTAGGCTTATTCTTGTCCAATTAGGGTTTTTAACCAATCTTGTGCATCCAATAACTTTGTTTGTGTCATTGAATTAATATTTAGGTCATTTTCGTCCTCCCTAGGCATATTCTTGTCCAACTAGGGTTTTAAACCAATCTTGTGCATCTAATAGGTGTGTTTGTGTCATTGGATGATCAATTAGGTCATTTTCGTCCTCCCTAGGCTTATTCTTGTCCAATTAGGATTTTTAACCAATCTTGTGCATCCAATAGGTGTGTTTGTGTCATTGGATGATCAATTAGGTCATTTTCGTCCTCCCTAGGCTTATTCTTGTCCAATTAGGGTTTTTAACCAATCCTGTGCATCCAACAGGTGTGTTTGTGTCATTGGATGATCAATTAGGTCATTTTCGCCCCCCCTAGACTTATTCTTGTCCAATTAGGGTTTTTAACCAATCATGTGCATCCAATAACTTTGTTTGTGTCATTGAATTAATATTTATGTCATTTTCGTCCTCCCTAGGCATATTCTTGTCCAATTAGGGTTTTTAACCAATCTTGTGCATCCAATAGGTGTGTTTGTGTCATTGGATGATCAATTAGGTCATTTTCGTCCTCCCTAGGCTTATTCTTGTCCAATTAGGGTTTTTAACAAATCTTGTGCATCGAATAAGTTCATTTGTGTCATTTGATGATAAATTAGGTCATTTTCGTCCTTCCTAGGCATATTCTTGTCCAACTAGGGTTTTTAACCAATCTTGTGCATCCAATAGGTATGTTTGTGTCATTGGATGATCAATTAGGTAATTTTCGTCCTCCCTAGACTTATTCTTGTCCAATTAGGGTTTTTAACCAATCTTGTGCATCCAATAACTTTGTTTGTGTCATTGAATTAATATTTTGGTCATTTTCGTCCTCCCTAGGCATATTCTTGTCCAATGAGGGTTTTTAACCAATCTTGTGCATCCAATAGGTGTGTTTGTGTCATTGGATGATCAATTTGGTTATTTTCGTCCTTCCTAGGCTTATTGTTGTCCAATTAGGGTTTTTAACCAATCTTGTGCATCCAATAAGTTCATTCGTGTCATTGGATTAACATTTAGGTCATTTTCGTCCTCCCTAGGCATATTCTTGTCCAATTAGGGTTTTTAACCAATCTTGTTCATCCAATAGGTGTGTTTGTGTCATTGGATGATCAATTAGGTCATTTTCGTCCTCCCTAGGCTTATTCTTGTCCAATTAGGGTTTTTAACAAATCTTGTGCATCCAATAAGTTCATTTGTGTCATTGGATGATCAATTAGATCATTTTCGTCCTCCTATGCATATTCTTGTCCAACTAGGGTTTTTAACCAATCTTGTGCATCCAATAGGTGTGTTTGTATCATTGGATGATCAATTAGGCCATTTTCGTCCTCCCTAGACTTATTCTTGTCCAATTAGGGTTTTTAACCAATCTTGTGCATCCCATAACTTTGTTTGTGTCATTGAATTAATATTTAGGTCATTTTCGTCCTCCCTAGGCATATTCTTGTCCAATGAGGGTTTTTAACCAATCTTGTGCATCCAATAGGTGTGTTTGGGTCATTGGATGATCAATTAGGTTATTTTCGTCCTTCCTAGGCTTACTCTTGTCCAATTAGGGTTTTTAACCAAACTTGTGCATCCAATAAGTTCATTTGTGTCATTGGATTAACATTTAGGTCATTTTCGTCCTGGCTATGCATATTCTTGTCCAATTAGGGTTTTTAACCAATCTTGTGCATCCAATAGGTGTGTTTGTGTCATTGGATGATCAATTAGGTCATTTTCGTCCTTTCTATGCTTATTCTTGTCCAATTAGGGTTTTTAACCAATCTTGTGCATCCAATAAGTTCATTTGTGTCATTGGATGATCAATTAGGTCATTTTCGTCCTCCCTAGGCTTATTCTTGTCCAATTAGGGTTTTTAACCAATCTTGTGCATCCAATAACTTTGTTTGTGTCATTGAATTAATATTTAGGACATTTTCCTCCTCCCTAGGCATATTCTTGTCCAATTAGGGTTTTTAACCAATCTTGTGCATCCAATAGGTGTGTTTGTGTCATTGGATGATCAATTAGGTCATTTTCGTCCTCCCTAGGCTTATTCTTGTCCAATTAGGGTTTTTAACCAATCTTGTGCATCCAATAGGTGTGTTTGTGTCATTGGATGATCAATTAGGTCATTTTCGTCCTCCCTAGGCTTATTCTTGTCCAATTAGGGTTTTTAACCAATCTTGTGCATCCAATAGGTGTGTTTGTGTCATTGGATGATCAATTAGGTCATTTTCATCCTCCCTAGGCTTATCCTTGTCCAATTAGGGTTTTTAACCAATGTTGTGCATCCAATAAGTTCGTTTGTGTCATTGAATTAACATTTAGGTCATTTTTGTCCTCCCTAGGTATATTCTTGTCCAATTAGGGTTTTTAACCAATCTTGTGCATCCAATAGGTGTGTTTGTGTCATTGGATGATCAATTAGGTCATTTTCGTCCTCCCTAGGCTTATTCTTGTCCAATTAGGGTTTTAAACCAATCTTGTGCATCCAATAAGTTCATTTGTGTTATTGGATTAACATTTAGGTCATATTCGTCCTCCCTAGGCTTATTCTTTTCCAATTAGGGTTTTTAACCAATCTTGTGCATCCAATAGGTGTGTTTGTGTCATTGGATGATCAATTAGGTCATTTTCGTCCTCCCTAGGCTTATTCTTGTCCAATTAGGGTTTTTAACCAATCTTGTGCATCCGATAAGTTTGTTTGTGTCATTAAATTAATATTTAGGTCATTTTCGTCCTCCCTACTCATATTCTTGTCCAATTGGGGTTTTTAACCAATCTTGTGCATCCAATAGGTGTGTTTGTGTCATTGGATGATCAATTAGGTCATTTTCGTCCTCCCTAGGCTTATTCTTGTCCAATTAGGGTTTTTAACCAATCTTGTGCATCCAATAGGTGTGTTTGTGTCATTGGATGATCAATTAGGTCATTTTCGTCCTCCCTAGGCTTATTCTTGTCCAATTAGGGTTTTTAACCAATCTTGTGCATCCAATAGGTGTGTTTGTGTCATTGGATGATCAATTAGGTCATTTTCGTCCTTTCTATGCTTATTTTTGTCCAATTAGGGTTTTTAAGCAATCTTGTGCATCCAATAAGTTCATTTGTGTCATTGGATGATCAATTAGGTCATTTTCGTCCTCCCTAGGCATATTCTTGTCCAACTAGGGTTTCTAACCAATCTTGTGCTTCCAATAGATGTGTTTGTGTCATTGGATGATCAATTAGGTCATTTTCGTCCTCCCTAGGCTTATTCTTGTCCAATTAGGGTTTTTAACCAATCTTGTGCATCCAATAGGTGTGTTTGTGTCATTGGATGATCAATTAGGTCATTTTCGTCCTCCCTAGGCTTATTCTTGTCCAATTAGGGTTTTTAACCAATCTTGTGCATCCAATAGGTGTGTTTGTGTCATTGGATGATCAATTAGGTCATTTTCGTCCTCCCTAGGCTTATTCTTGTCCAATTAGGGTTTTTAACCAATCTTGTGCATCCAATAGGTGTGTTTGTGTCATTGGATGATCAATTAGGTCATTTTCATCATCCCAAGGCTTATTCTTGTCCAATTAGGGTTTTTAACCAATCTTGTGCATCCAATAACTTTGTTTGTGTCATTGAATTAATATTTAGGTCATTTTCGTCCTCCTTAGGCATATTCTTGTCGAATTAGGGTTTTTAACCAATCTTGTGAATCCAATCGGTGTGTTTCTGTCATTGGATGATCAATTAGGTCATTTTCGTCCTCCCTAGGCTTATTCTTGTCCAATTAGGGTTTTTAACCAATCTTGTGCATCCAATAGGTGTGTTTGTGTCATTGGATGATCAATTAGGTCATTTTCGTCCTCCCTAGGCTTATTCTTGTCCAATTAGGGTTTTTAACCAATCTTGTGCATCCAATAGGTGTGTTTGTGTCATTGGATGATCAATTAGGTCATTTTCGTCATCCTTAGGCATATTCTTGTCCAATTAGGGTTTTTAACCAATCTTGTGCATCCAATAGGTGTGTTTGTGTCATTGGATGATCAATTAGGTCATTTTCGTCCTCCCTAGGCTTATTCTTGTCCAATTAGGGTTTTTAACCAATCTTGTTCATCCAATAGGTGTGTTTGTGTAATTGGATGATCAATTAAGTCATTTTCATCCTCCCTAGGCTTATTCTTGTCCAATTAGGGTTTTTAACCAATCTTGTGCATCCAATAGGTGTGTTTGTGTCATTGGATGATCAATTAGGTCATTTTCGTCCTCCCTAGGCTTATTCTTGTCCAATTAGGGTTTTTAACCAATCTTGTGCATCCAATAAGTTCATTTGTGTCATTGGATTAACATTTAGGTCATTTTCGTCCTCCCTAGGCATAGTCTTGTCCAATTACGGTTTTTAACCAATCTTGTGCATCCAATAGGTGTGTTTGTGTCATTGGATGATCAATTAGGTCATTTTCGTCCTCCCTAGACTTATTCTTGTCCAATTAGGGTTTTTAACCAATCTTGTGCATCCAATAACTTTGCTTGTGTCATTGAATTAATATTTAGGTCATTTTCGTCCTCCCTAGGCATATTCTTGTCCAATTAGGGTTTTTAACCAATCTTGTGCATCCAATAGGTGTGTTTGTGTCATTGGATGATCAATTAGGTCATTTTCGTCCTCCCTAGGCTTATTCTTGTCCAATTAGGGTTTTTAACAAATCTTGTGCATCCAATAAGTTCATTTGTGTCATTGGATGATCAATTAGGTCATTTTCGTCCTCCCTAGGCATATTCTTGTCCAATTAGGGTTTTTAACCAATCTTGTGCATCCAATAGGTGTATTTGTGTCATTGGATGATCAATTAGGTTATTTTCGTCGTTCCTAGGCTTACTCTTGTCCAATTAGGGTTTTTAACCAATGTTGTGCATCCCATAAGTTCATTTGTGTCATTGGATTAACATTTAGGTCATTTTCGTCCTCCTTAGACATATTCTTGTCCAATTAGGGTTTTTAACCAATCTTGTGCATCCAATAACTTTGTTTGTGTCATTGAATTAATATTTAGGTCATTTTCGTCCTCCCTAGGCATATTCTTGTCCAATTAGGGTTTTTAACCAATCTTGTGCATCCAATAGGTGTGTTTGTGTCATTGGATGATCAATTAGGTCATTTTCGTCCTCCCTAGGCTTATTCTTGTCCAATTAGGGTTTTTAACCAATCTTGTTCATCCAATAGGTGTGTTTGTGTCAATGGATGATCAATTAGGTCGTTTTCGTCGTCCCTAGGCTTATTCATGTCCAATTAGGGTTTTTAACCAATCTTGTGCATCCAATAGGTGTGTTTGTGTCATTGGATGATCAATTAGGTCATTTTCGTCCTACCTAGACTTATTCTTGTCAAATTAGGGTTTTTAATCAATCTTGTGCATCCAATAACTTTGTTTGTGTCATTGAATTAATATTTAGGTCATTTTCGTCCTCCCTAGGCATATTCTTGTCCAATTAGGGTTTTTAACCAATCTTGTGCATCCAATAGGTGTGTTTGTGTCATTGGATGATCAATTAGGTCATTTTCGTCCTCCCTAGGCTTATTCTTGTCCAATTAGGGTTTTTAACCAATCTTGTGCATCCGATAAGTTTGTTTGTGTCATTGAATTAATATTTAGGTCATTTTCGTCCTCCCTAGGCTTATTCTTGTCCAATTAGGGTTTTTAACCAATATTGTGCATCCAATAGGTGTGTTTGTGTCATTGGATGATCAATTAGGTCATTTTCGTCTTCCCTAGGCTTATTCTTGGCCAATTAGGGTTTTTAACCAATCTTGTGCATCCAATAAGTTGAGTTGTATCATTGGATTAACATTTAGGTCATTTTCGTCCTCCCTAGGCTTATTCTTGTCCAATTAGGGTTTTTAACCAATCTTGTGCATCCAATAGGTGTGTTTGTGTCATTGGATGATCAATTAGGTCATTTTCGTCCTCCCTAGGCTTATTCTTGCCCAATTAGGGTTTTTAACCAATCTTGTGCATCCAATAAGTTGAGTTGTGTCATTGGTTTAGCATTTAGGTCATTTTCGTCCTCCCTAGGCTTATTCTTGTCCAATTAGGGTTTTTAACCAATCTTGTGCATCCAATAAGTTCATTTGTGTCATTGGATGATCAATTAGGTCATTTTCGTCCTCCCTATGCATATTCTTGTCCAATTAGGGTTTTTAACCAATCTTGTGCATCCAATAGGTGTGTTTGTGTCATTGGATGATCAATTAGGTCATTTTCGTCCTTTCTATGCTTATTCTTGTCCAATTAGGGTTTTTAACCAATCTTGTGCATCCAATAAGTTCATTTGTGTCATTGGATGATCAATTAGGTCATTTTCGTCCTCCCTAGGCTTATTCTTGTCCAATTAGGGTTTTTAACCAATCTTGTGCATCCAAAAAGTTTATTTGTGTCATTGGATGATCAATTAGGTCATTTTCGTCCTCCCTAGGCATATTCTTGTCCAACTAGGGTTTTAAACCAATCTTGTGCATCTAATAGGTGTGTTTGTGTCATTGGATGATCAATTAGGTCATTTTCGTCCTCCCTAGGCTTATTCTTGTCCAATTAGGGTTTTTAACCAATCTTGTGCATCCAATAGGTGTGTTTGTGTCATTGGAAGATCAATTGGGTCATTTTCGTCCTCCCTAGGCTTATTCTTGTCCAATTAGGGTTTTTAACCAATCTTGTGCATCTAATAGGAGTGTTTGCGTCATTGGATGATCAATTAGGTCATTATCGTCCTCACTAGGCTTATTCTTGTCCAATTAGGGTTTTTAACCAATCTTGTGCATCCAATAGGTGTGTTTGTGTAATTGGATGATCAATTAGGTCATTTTCGTCCTCCCTAGACTTATTCTTGTCCAATTAGGGTTTTTAACCAATCTTGTGCATCCAATAGGTGTGTTTGTGTCATTGGAAGATCAATTAGGTCATTTTCGTCCTCCCTAGGCTTATTCTTGTCCAATTAGGGTTTTTAACAAATCTTGTGCATCCAATAGGTGTGTTTGTGTCATTGGATGATCAATTAGGTCATTTTCGTCCTCCCTAGACTTATTCTTGTCAAATTAGGGTTTTTAACCAATCTTGTGCATCCAATAACTTTGTTTGTGTCAATTAATTAATATTTAGGACATTTACGTCCTCCCTAGGCATATTCTTGTCCAATTAGGGTTTTTAACCAATCTTGTGCATCCAATAGGTGTGTTTGTGTCATTGGATGATCAATTAGGTCATTTTCGTCCTCCCTAGGCTTATTCTTGTCCAATTAGGGTTTTTAACCAATCTTGTGCATCCAATAGGTGTGTTTGTGTCATTGGATGATCAATTAGGTCATTTTCGTCCTCCCTAGGCTTATTCTTGTCCAATTAGGGTTTTTAACCAATCTTGTGCATCCAATAGGTGTGTTTGTGTCATCGGACGATCAATTAGGTCTTTTTCGTCCTCCCTAGGCATATTCTTGTCAAATTAGGGTTTTTAACCAATCTTGTGCATCCAATAAGTTGAGTTGTGTCATTGGATTAACATTTAGGTCATTTTCGTCCTCCATAGGCTTATTCTTGTCCAATTAGGGTTTTTAACCAATCTTGTGCATCCAATAAGTTGAGCTGTGTCATTGGATTAACATTTAGGTCATTTTCGTCCTCCCTATGCTTATTCTTGTCCAATTAGGGTTTTTAACCAATCTTGTGCATCCAATAAGTTCATTTGTGTCATTGGATTAACATTTAGGTCATTTTCGTCCTCCCTAGGCATATTCTTGTCCAATTAGGGTTTTTAACCAATCTTGTGCATCCAATAGGTGTGTTTGTGTCATTGGATGATCAATTAAGTCATTTTCGTCCTCCCTAGGCTTATTCTTGTCCAATTATGGTTTTTAACCAATCTTGTGCATCCAATAGGTGTGTTTGTGTCATTGGATGATCAATTAGGTCATTTTCGTCCTCCCTAGGCTTATTCTTGTCCAATTAGGGTTTTTAACCAATCTTGTGCATCCAATAGGTGTGTTTGTGTCATTGGATGATCGGTTAGGTCATTTTCGTCCTCCCTTGGCTTATTCTTGTCAAATTAGGGTTTTTAACCAATCTTGTGCATCCAATAACTTTGTTTGTGTCATTGAATTAATATTTAGGTCATTTTCGTCCTCCCTAGGCATATTCTAGTCCAATTAGGGTTTTTAGCCAATCTTGTGCATCCAATAGGTGTGTTTGTGTCATTGGATGATCAATTAGGTCAGTTTCCTCCTCCCTAGGCAAATTCTTGTCCAATTAGGGTTTTTAACCAATCTTGTGCATCCAATAGGTGTGTTTGTGTCATTGGATGACAAATTAGGTCATTTTCGTCCTCCCTAGGCATATTCTTATCCAATTAGGGTTTTTAACCAATCTTGTGCATCCAATAGGTGTGTTTGTGTAATTGGATGATCAATTAGGTCATTTTCGTCCTTTCTATGCTTATTCTTGTCCAATTAGGATTTTTAACCAATCTTGTGCATCCAATAAGTTCATTTGTGTCATTGGATGATCAATTAGGTCATTTTCGTCCTCCCTAGGCATATTCTTGTCCAACTAGGGTTTTTAACCAATCTTGTGCTTCCAATAGGTGTGTTTGCGTCATTGGATGATCAATTAGGTCAGTTTCGTCCTCCCTAGGCTTATTCTTGTCCAATTAGGGTTTTTAACAAATCTTGTGCATCCAATAAGTTCATTTGTGTCATTGGATGATCAATTAGGTCATTTTCGTCCTCCCTAGGCTTATTCTTGTCCAATTAGGGTTTTTAACCAATCTTGTGCATCCAATAGGTGTGTTTGTGTCATTGGATGATCAATTAGGTCATTTTCGTCCTCCCTAGGCTTATTCTTGTCCAATTAGGGTTTTTAACCAATCTTGTGCATCCAATAGGTGTGTTTGTGTCATTGGATGATCAATTAGGTCATTTTCGTCCTCCCTTGACTTATTCATGTCAAATTAGGGTTTTTAACCAATCTTGTGCATCCAATAACTTTGTTTGTGTCATTGAATTAATATTTAGGTCATTTTCGTCCTCCCTAGGCATATTCTTGTCCAATTAGGGTTTTTAACCAATCTTGTGCATCCAATAGGTGTGTTTGTGTCATTGGATGATCAATTAGGTCATTTTCGTCCTCCCTAGGATTATTCTTGTCCAATTAGGGTTTTTAACCAATCTTGTGCATCCAATAGGTGTGTTTGTGTCATTGGATGATCAATTAGGTCATTTTCGTCCTCCCTAGGATTATTCTTGTCCAATTAGGGTTTTTAACCAATCTTGTGCATCCAATAGGTGTGTTTGTGTCATTGGATGATCAATTAGGTCATTTTCATCCTCCCTAGGCTTATTCTTGTCCAATTAGGGTTTTTAACCAATCTTGTGCATCCAATAAGTTCATTAGTGTCATTGGATGATCAATTTGGTCATTTTCGTCCTCCCTAGGCATATTCTTGTCCAACTAGGGTTTTTAACCAATCTTGTGCATCCAATAGGTGTGCTTGTGTCATTGGATGATCAATTAGATCATTTTCGTCCTCCCTAGGCTTATTCTTGTCCAATTATGGTTTTTAACCAGTCTTGTGCATCCAATAGGTGTGTTTGTGTCATTGGATGATCAATTAGGTCATTTTCGTCCTCCCTAGGCTTATTCTTGTCCAATTAGGGTTTTTAACCAATCTTGTGCATCCAATAGGTTTGTTTGTGTCATTGGATGATCAATTTGGTCATTTTCGTCCTCCCTAGGATTATTCTTGTTCAATTAGGGTTTTTAACCAATCTTGTGCATCCAATAGGTGTGTTTGTGTCATTGGATGATCAATTAGGTCATTTTCTTCCTCCCTAGGCATATTCTTGTCCAATTAGGGTTTTTAACCAATCTTGTGCATCCAATAGGTGTGTTTGAGTCATTGGATGATCAATTAGGTCATTTTCGTCCTCCCTAGGCTTATTCTTTTCCAATTAGGGTTTTTAACCAATTTTGTGCATCTAATAGGTGTGTTTGTGTCATTCGATGATCAATTAGGTCATTTTCGTCCTCCCTAGGCTTATTCTTGTCCAATTAGGGTTTTTAACCAATCTTGTGCATCCGATAAGTTTGTTTGTGTCATTGAATTAATATTTAGGTCATTTTCATCTTCCCTAGGCATATTCTTGTCCAATTAGGGTTTTTAACCAATCTTGTGCATCCAATAGGTGTGTTTGTGTCATTGGATGATCAATTAGGTCATTTTCGTCCTCCCTAGGCTTATTCTTGTCCAATTAGGGTTTTTAACCAATCTTGTGCATCCAATAAGTTGAGTTGTGTCATTCAATTATTATTTAGGTCATTTTCGTCCTCCCTAGGAATATTCTTGTCCAATTAGGGTTTTTAACCAATCTTGTGCATCCAATAGGTGTGTTTGTGTCATTGGATGATCAATTAGGTCATTTACGTCCTCCCTAGGGTTATTCTTGTCCAATTATGGTTTTTAACCAATCTTGTGCATCCGATAAGTTTGTTTGTGTCATTGAATTAATATTTAGGTCATTTTCATCTTCCCTAGGCATATTCTTGTCCAATTAGGGTTTTTAACCAATCTTGTGCATCCAATAGGTGTGTTTGTGTCATTGGATGATCAATTAGGTCATTTTCGTCCTCCCTAGGCTTATTCTTGTCCAATTAGGGTTTTTAACCAATCTTGTGCATCTAATAGTTGTGTTTGTGTCATGGGATGATCAATTAGGTCATTTTCGTCCTCCCTAGGCATATTCTTGTCCAATTAGGGTTTTTAACCAATCTTGTGCATCCAATAGGTGTGTTTGTGTCATTGGATGATCAATTAGGTCATTTTCGTCCTCCCTAGGCTTATTCTTGTCCAATTAGGGTTTTTAACCAATCTTGTGCATCCAATAGGTGTGTTTATGTCATTGGATAATCAATTATGTCATTTTCGTCCTCCCTAGGCTTATTCTTGTCCAATTAGGGTTTTTAACCAATCTTGTGCATCCAATAAGTTTGTTTGTGACATTGAATTAATATTTAGGTCATTTTCGTCCTCCCTAGGCATATTATTGTCCAATTAAGGTTTTTAACCAATCTTGTGCATCCAATAGGTGTGTTTGTGTCATTGGATGATCAATTAGGTCATTTTCGTCCTCCCTAGGCTTATTCTTGTCCAATTAGGGTTTTTAACCAATCTTGTGCATCCAATAGGTGTGTTTGTGTCATTGGATGATATATTAGGTCATTTTCTTCCTCCCAAGGCTTATTCTTGTCCAATTAGGGTTTTTAACCAATCTTGTGCATCCAATAGGTGTGTTTGTGTCATTGGATGATCAATTAGGTAATTTTCGTCCTCCCTAGGCTTATTCTTGTCCAATTAGGGTTTTTAACCAATCTTGTGCATCCAATTACTTTGTTTGTGTCATTGAATTAATATTTAGGTCATTTTCGTCCTCCCTAGGCATATTCTTGTCCAATTAGGGTTTTTAACCAATCTTGTGCATCCAATAGGTGTGTTTGTGTCATTGAATTAATATTTAGGTCATTTTCGTCCTCCCTAGGCTTATTCTTGTCCAATTAGGGTTTTTAACCAATCTTGTGCATCCAATAAGTTCATTTGTGTTATTGGATTAACATTTAGGTCATATTCGTCCTCCCAAGGCATATTCTTGTCCAATTAGGGTTTTTAACCAGTCTTGTGCATCCAATAGGTGTGTTTGTGTCATTGGATGATCAATTAGGTCATTTTCGTCTTCCCAAGGCTTATTCTTGTCCAATTAGGGTTTTTAACCAATCTTGTGCATCCAATAAGTTCATTTGTGTCATTGGATTAACATTTAGGTCATTCTCGTCCTCCCTAGGCATATTCTTCTCCAATTAGGGTTTTTAACCAATCTTGTGCATCCAATAGGTGTGTTTGTGTCATTGGATGATCAATTAGGTCATTTTCGTCCTCCCTAGGCTTATTCTTGTCCAATTAGGGTTTTTAACCAATCTTGTGCATCCAATAGGTGTGTTTGTGTCATTGGATGATCAATTAGGTCATTTTCGTCCTCCCTAGGCTTATTCTTGTCCAATTAGGGTTTTTAACCAATCTTGTGCATCCAATAGGTGTGTTTGTGTCATTGGATGATCAATTTGCTCATTTTCGTCCTCCCTAGGCTTATTCTTGTCCAATTAGGGTTTTTAACCAATCTTGTGCATCCAATAAGTTTGTTTGTGTCATTGAATTAATATTTAGTTCATTTTCGTCCTCCCTAGGCATCATCTTGTCCAATTAGGGTTTTTAACCAATCTTGTGCATCCAATAGGTGTGTTTGTGTCATTGGATGATCAATTAGGTCATTTTCGTCCTCCCTAGGCTTATTCTTGTCCAATTAGGGTTTTTAACCAATCTTGTGCATCCAATAGGTGTGTTTGTGTCATTGGATGATCAATTAGGTCATTTTCGTCCTCCCTAGGCTTATTCTTGTCCAATTAGGGTTTTTAACCAATCTTGTGCATCCGATAAGTTCATTTGTGTCAATGGATTAATATTTAGGTCATTTTCGTCCTCCCTAGGCATATTCTTGTCCAATTAGGGTTTTTAACCAATCTTGTGCATCCAATAGGTGTGTTTGTGTCATTGGATGATCAATTAGGTCATTTTCGTCCTTTCTAGGCTTATTCTTGTCCCATTAGGGTTTTTAACCAATCTTGTGCATCCAATAAGTTCATTTGTGTCATTGGATTAACATTTAGGTTAATTTCGTCCTCCCTAGGCATATTCTTGTCCAATTAGGGTTTTTAACCAATCTTGTGCATCCAATAGGTGTGTTTGTGTCATTGGATGATCAATTAGGTCATTTTCGTCCTCCCTAGGCTTATTCTTGTCCAATTAGGGTTATTAACTAATCTTGTGCATCCAATAGGTTCATTTGTGTCATTGGATGATCAATTAGGACATTTTCGTCCTCCCTTGGCATATTCTTGTCCAACTAGGGTTTTTAACCAATCTTGTGCATCCAATAGGTGTGTTTGTGTCATTCGATGATCAATTAGGTCATTTTCGTCCTCCCTAGGCATATTCTTGTCCAACTAGGGTTTTTAACCAATCTTGTGCATCCAATAGGTGTGTTTGTGTCATTCGATGATCAATTAGGTCATTTTCGTCCTCCCTAGGCTTATTCTTGTCCAATTAGGGTTTTTAACCAATCTTGTGCATCCAATAGGTGTGTTTGTGTCATTGGATGATCAATTAGGTCATTTTCGTCCTCCCTAGGCTTATTCTTGTCCAATTAGGGTTTTTAACCAATCTTGTGCATCCAATAGGTGTGTTTGTGTCTTTGGATGATCAATTAGGTCATTTTCGCCCTCCGTAGGCCTATTCTTGTCCAATTAGGTTTTTTAACCAATCTTGTGCATCCGATAAGTTTGTTTGTGTCATTGAATTAATATTTAGGTCATTTTCGTCCTCCCTAGGCATATTCTTGTCCAATTAGGGTTTTTAACCAATCTTGTGCATCCAATAGGTGTGTTTGTGTCATTGGATGATCAATTAGGTCATTTTCGTCCTCCCTAGGCTTATTCTTGTCCAATTAGGGTTTTTAACCAATCTTGTGCATCCAATAAGTTGAGTTGTGTCATTGGATTAACATTTAGGTCATTTTCGTTCTCCCTAGGATTATTCTTGTCCAATTTGGGTTTTTAACAAATCTTGTGCATCCAATAAGTTCATTTGAGTTATTGGATTAACATTTAGGTCATATTCGTCCTCCCTAGGCATATTCTTGTCAAATTAGGGTTTTTAACCAATCTTGTGCATCCAATAGGTGTGTTTGTGTCATTGGATGATCAATTAGGTCATTTTCGTCCTCCCTAGGCATATTCTTGTCAAGTTAGGGTTTTTAACCAATCTTGTGCATCCAATAGGTGTGTTTGTGTCATTGGATGATCAATTAGGTCATTTTCGTCCTCCCTAGGCATATTCTTGTCCAATTAGGGTTTTTAACCAATCTTGTGCATCCAATAGGTGTGTTTGTGTCATTGGATGATCAATTAGGTCATTTTCGACCTCCCTATGCATATTCTTGTCCAATTAGGGTTTTTAACGAATCTTGTGCATCCAATTGGTGTGTTTGTGTCATTGGATGATCAATTAGGTCATTTTCATCCTCCCTAGGCATATTCTTGTCCAATTAGGGTTTTTAACCAATCTTGTGCATCCAATAGGTGTGTTTGTGTCATTGGATGATCAATTAGGTCATTTTCGTCCTCCCTAGGCTTATTCTTGTCCAATTAGGGTTTTTAACCAATCTTGTGCATCCAATAGGTGTGTTTGTGTCATTGGATGATCAATTAGGTCATTTTCTTCCTCCCTAGGCTTATTCTTGTCCAATTAGGGTTTTTAACCAATCTTGTGCATCCAATAACTTTGTTTATGTCATTGGATGATCAATTAGGTCATTTTCGTCCTCCCTAGGCTTATTCTGGTCCAATTAGGGTTTTTAACCAATCTTGTGCATCCAAAAAGTTTCTTTATGTCATTGAATTAATATTTAGGTCATTTTCGTCCTCCCTTGGCATATTCTTGTCCAATTAGGGTTTTTAACCAATCTTGTGCATCCAATAGGTGTGTTTGTGTCATTGGATGATCAATTAGGTCATTTTCGTCCTCCCTAGGCTTATTCTTGTCCAATTAGGGTTTTTAACCAATCTTGTGCATCCAATAGGTGTGTTTGTGTCATTGGATGATCAATTAGGTCATTTTCGTCCTCCCTAGGCTTATTCTTGTCCAATTAGGGTTTTTAACCAATCTTGTGCATCCAATAGGTGTGTTTGTGTCATTGGATGATCAATTAGGTCATTTTCGTCCTTTCTATGCTTATTTTTGTCCAATTAGGGTTTTTAAGCAATCTTGTGCATCCAATAAGTTCATTTGTGTCATTGGATGATCAATTAGGTCATTTTCGTCCTCCCTAGGCATATTCTTGTCCAACTAGGGTTTCTAACCAATCTTGTGCTTCCAATAGATGTGTTTGTGTCATTGGATGATCAATTAGGTCATTTTCGTCCTCCCTAGGCTTATTCTTGTCCAATTAGGGTTTTTAACCAATCTTGTGCATCCAATAGGTGTGTTTGTGTCATTGGATGATCAATTAGGTCATTTTCGTCCTCCCTAGGCTTATTCTTGTCCAATTAGGGTTTTTAACCAATCTTGTGCATCCAATAGGTGTGTTTGTGTCATTGGATGATCAATTAGGTCATTTTCGTCCTCCCTAGGCTTATTCTTGTCCAATTAGGGTTTTTAAGCAATCTTGTACATCCAATAAGTTCATTTGTGTCATTGGATTAACATTTAGGTCATTTTCGTCCTCCCTAGGCATATTCTTGTCCAATTAGGGTTTTTAACCAATCTTGTGCATCCAATAGGTGTGTTTGTGTCATTGGATGATCAATTAGGTCATTTTCGTCCTCCCTATGGTTATTCTTGTCCAATTAGGGTTTTTAACCAATCTTGTGCATCCAATAAGTTTGTTTGTTTCATTGAATTAATATTTAGATCAATTTCGTCCTCCCTATGCATATTCTTGCCCAATTAGGGTTTTTAACCAATCTTGTGCATCCAATAAGTTTGTTTGTTTCATTGAATTAATATTTAGATCATTTTCGTCCTCCCTATGCATATTCTTGCCCAATTAGGGTTTTTAACCAATCTTGTGCATCCAATAGGTGTGTTTTTGTCATTGGATGATCAATTAGGTCATTTTCGTCCTCCCTAGGCTTATTCTTGTCCAATTAGGGTTTTTAACCAATCTTGTGCATCCAATAGGTGTGTTTGTGTCATTGGATGATCAATTAGGTCATTTTCGTCCTCCCTAGGCTTATTCTTGTCCAATTAGGGTTTTTAACCAATCTTGTGCATCCAATAAGTTCATTTGTGTCATTGGATGATCAATTAGGTCATTTTCGTCCTCCGTAGGCATATTCTTGTCCAACTAGGGTTTTTAACCAATCTTGTGCTTCCAATAGGTGTGTTTGTGACATTGGATGATCAATTAGGTCATTTTCGTCCTCCCTAGGCTTATTCTTGTCCAATTAGGGTTTTTAACAAATCTTGTGCATCCAATAAGTTCGTTTGGGTCATTGGATGATCAATTAGGTCATTTTCGTCCTCCCTAGGCTTATTCTTGTCCAATTAGGGTTTTTAACCAATCTTGTGCATCCAATAGGTGTGTTTGTGTCATTGGATGATCAATTAGGTCATTTTCGTCCTCCCTAGGCTTATTCTTTTCCAATTAGGGTTTTTAACCAATCTTGTGCATCTAATAACACTGTTTGTGTCATTGAATTAATATTTAGGTCATTTTCGTCCTCCCTAGGCATATTCTTGTCCAATTAGGGTTTTTAACCAATCTTGTGCATCCAATAGGTGTGTTTGTGTCATTGGATGATCAATTAGGTCATTTTCGTCCTCCCTAGGCTTATTCTTGTCCAATTAGGGTTTTTAACCAATCTTGTGCATCCAATAGGTGTGTTTGTGTCATTGGATGATCAATTAGGTCGTTTTCGTCGTCCCTAGGCTTACTCTTGTCCAATTAGGGTTTTTAACCAATCTTGTGCATCCAATAGGTGTGTTTGTGTCATTGGATGATCAATTAGGTCATTTTCGTCCTACCTAGACTTATTCTTGTCAAATTAGGGTTTTTAATCAATCTTGTGCATCCAATAACTTTGTTTGTGTCATTGAATTAATATTTAGGTCATTTTCGTGCTCCCTATGCATATTCTTGTCCAATTAGGGTTTTTAACCAATCTTGTGCATCCAATAGGTGTGTTTGTGTCATTGGATGATCAATTAGGTCATTTTCGTCCTCCCTAGGCTTATTCTTGTCCAATTAGGGTTTTTAACCAATCTTGTGCATCCAATAACTTTGTTTTTGTCATTGAATTAATATTTAGGTCATTTTCGTCCTCCCTAGGCATATTCTTGTCCAATTAGGGTTTTTAACCAATCTTGTGCATCCAATAGGTGTGTTTGTGTCATTGGATGATCAATTTAGGTCATTTTCGTCCTCCCTAGGCATATTCTTGTCCAATTAGGGTTTTTAACCAATCTTGTGCATCCGATAGGTGTGTTTGTGTCATTGGATGATCAATTTAGGTCATTTTCGTCCTCCATAAGCATATTCTTGTCCAATTAGGGTTTTTAACCAATCTTGTGCATCCAATAGGTGTGTTTGTGTCATTGGATGATCAATTAGGTCATTTTCGTCCTTCCTAGGCTTATTCTTGTCCAATTCGGGTTTTTACCAAATCATGTGCATCCAATAAGTTCATTTGTATCATTGGATGATCAATTAGGTAATTTTCGTCCTCCCTAGGCATATTCTTGTCCAACTTGGGTTTTAAACCAATTTTGTGCATCCAATAGATGTGTTTGTGTCATTGGATGATCAATTAGGTCATTTTCGTCCTCCCTAGGCTTATTCTTGTCCAATTAGGGTTTTTAACCAATCTTGTGCATCCAATAGGTGTGTTTGTGTCATTGGATGATCAATTAGGTCATTTTCGTCCTCCCTAGGCTTATTCTTGTCCAATTAGGGTTTTTAACCAATCTTGTGCATCCAATAGGTGTGTTTGTGTCATTGGATGATCAATTAGGTCATTTTCGTCCTCCCTAGGCTTATTCTTGTCCAATTAGGGTTTTTAACAAATCTTGTGCATCCAATAAGTTCATTTGTGTCATTGGATGATCAATTAGGTCATTTTCGTCCTCCCTAGACTTATTCTTGTCCAATTAGGGAATTTAACCAATCTTGTGCATCCAATAGATGTGTTTGTGTCATTGGATGATCAATTAGGTCATTTTCGTCCTTTATATGCTTATTCTTGTCCAATTAGGGTTTTTAACCAATCTTGGGCATCCAATAAGTTCATTTGTGTCATTGGATGATCAATTAGGTCATTTTCGTCCTCCCTAGGCATATTCTTGTCCAATTAGGGTTTTTAACCAATCTTGTGCATCCAATAGGTGTGTTTGTGTCATTGGAAGATCAATTAGGTCATTTTCGTCATCCCTAGGCTTATTCTTGTCCAATTAGGGTTTTTAACTAATATTGTGCATCCAATAAGTTCATTTGTGTCATTGGATGATCAATGAGGTCATTTCCGTCCTCCCTAGGCATATTCTTGTCCAATTAGGGTTTTTAACCAATCTTGTGCATCCAATAGGTGTGTTTGTATCATTGAATGATCAATTAGGTCATTTTCGTCCTCTCTAGGCTTATTTTTGTCCAATTAGGGTTTTTAACAAATCTTGTGCATCCAATAGGTGTGTTTGTGTCATTGGATGATCAATTAGGTCATTTTCGTCCTCTCTAGGCATATTCTTGTCCAATTAAGGTTTTTAACCAATCTTGTGCATCCAATAGGTGTGTTTGTGGCAATGGACGATCAATTAGGTCATTTTCGTCCTCCCTAGGCTTATTCTTGTCCAATTAGGGTTTTTAACCAATCTTGTGCATCCAATAGGTGTGTTTGTGTCATTGGATGATCAATTAGGTCATTTTCGTCCTCCCTAGGCTTATTCTTGTCCAATTAGGGTTTTTAACCAATCTTGTGCATCCAATAACTTTGTTTGTGTCATTGAATTAAAATTTAGGTCATCTTCGTCCTCCCTAGGCATATTCTTGTCCAATTAGGGTTTTTAACCAATCTTGTGCATCCAATAGGTGTGTTTGTGTCATTGGATGATCAATTAGGTCATTTTCGTCCTCCCTAGGCTTATTCTTGTCCAATTAGGGTTTTTAACCAATCTTGTGCATCCAATAGGTGTGTTTGTGTCATTGGATGATCAATTAGGTCATTTTCGTCCTCCCTAGGCTTATTCTTGTCCAATTAGGGGTTTTAACCAATCTTGTGCGTCCAATAGGTGTGTTTGTGTCATTGGATGATCAATTAGGTCATTTTCGTCCTCCCTAGGCTTATTCTTGTCCAATTAGGGTTTTTAACCAATCTTGTGCATCCATTAACTTTGTTTGTGTCATTGAATTAAAATTTAGGTCATTTTCGTCCTCCCTAGGCATATTCTTGTCCAATTAGGGTTTTCAACCAATCTTGTGCATCCAATAGGTGTGTTTGTGTCATTGGATGATCAATTAGGTCATTTTCGTCCTCCCTAGGCTTATTCTTGTCCAATTAGGGTTTTTAACCAATCTTGTGCATCCAATAGGTGTGTTTGTGTCATTGGATGATCAATTAGGTCATTTTCGTCCTCCCTAGGCATATTCTTGTCCAATTAGGGTTTTTAACCAATCTGGTGCATCCAATAGGTGTGTTTGTGTCATTGGATGATCAACTAGGTCATTTTCGTCCTCCCTAGGCTTATTCTTGTCCAATTAGGGTTTTTAACAAATCTTGTGCATCCAATAAGTTCATTTGTGTCATTGGATGATAAATTAGGTCATTTTCGTCCTTCCTAGGCATATTCTTGTCCAACTAGGGTTTTTAACCAATCTTGTGCATCCAATAGGTATGTTTGTGTCATTGGATGATCAATTAGGTAATTTTCGTCCTCCCAAGACTTATTCTTGTCCAATTAGGGTTTTTAACCAATCCTGCGCATCCAATAACTTTGTTTGTGTCATTGAATTAATATTTAGGTCATTTTCGTCCTCCCTAGGCATATTCTTGTCCAATGAGGGTTTTTAACCAATCTTGTGCATCCAATAGGTGTGTTTGTGTCATTGGATGATCAATTTGGTTATTTTCGTCCTTCCTAGGCTTATTGTTGTCCAATTAGGGTTTTTAACCAATCTTGTGCATCCAATAAGTTCATTCGTGTCATTGGATTAGCATTTAGGTCATTTTCATCCTCGCTAGGCATATTCTTGTCCAATTAGGGTTTTTAACCAATCTTGTTCATCCAATAGGTGTGTTTGTGTCATTGGATGATCAATTAGGTCATTTTCGTCCTCCCTAGGCTTATTCTTGTCCAATTAGGGTTTTTAACAAATCTTGGGCATCCAATAAGTTCATTTGTGTCATTGGATGATCAATTAGGTCATTTTCGTCCTCCTAGGCATATTCTTGTCCAACTAGGGTTTTTAACCAATCTTGTGCATCCAATAGGTGTGTTTGTCTCATTGGATGATCAATTAGGTCATTTTCGTCCTCCCTAGACTTATTCTTGTCCAATTAGGGTTTTTAACCAATCTTGTGCATCCAATAACTTTGTTTGTGTCATTGAATTAATATTTAGGTCATTTTCGTCCTCCCTAGGCATATTCTTGTCCAATGAGGGTTTTTAACCAATCTTGTGCATCCAATAGGTGTGTTTGGGTCATTGGATGATCAATTAGGTTATTTTCGTCCTTCCTAGGCTTATTCTTGTCCAATTAGGGTTTTTAACCAAACTTGTGCATCCAATAAGTTCATTTGTGTCATTGGATTAACATTTAGGTCATTTTCGTCCTGGCTATGCATATTCTTGTCCAATTAGGGTTTATAACCAATCTTGTGCATCCAATAGGTGTGTTTGTGTCATTGGATGATCAATTAGGTCATTTTCGTCCTTTCTATGCTTATTCTTGTCCAATTAGGGTTTTTAACCAATCTTGTGCATCCAATAAGTTCATTTGTGTCATTGGATGATCAATTAGGTCATTTTCGTCCTCCATAGGCTTATTCTTGTCCAATTAGGGTTTTTAACCAATCTTGTGCATCCAATAAGTTTATTTGTGTCATTGGATGATCAATTAGGTCATTTTCGTCCTCCCTAGGCATATTCTTGTCCAACTAGGGTTTTAAACCAATCTTGTGCATCTAATAGGTGTGTTTGTGTCATTGGATGATCAATTAGGTTATTTTCGTCCTCCCTAGGCTTATTCTTGTCCAATTAGGGTTTTTAACCAATCTTGTGCATCCAATAGGTGTGTTTGTGTCAATTGATGATCAATTAGGTCATTTTCGTCCTCCCTAAGCTTATTCTTGTCCAATTAGGGTTTTTAACCAATCTTGTGCATCCAAAAACTTTGTTTGTGTCATTGAATTAATATTTAGGTCATTTTCGTCCTCCCTAGGCATATTATTGTCCAATTAGGGTTTTTAACCAATCTTGTGCATCCAATAGGTGTGTTTGTGTCATTGGATGATCAATTAGGTCATTTTCGTCCTCCCTAGGCATATTCTTGTCCAAGTAGGGTTTTTAGCCAATCTGGTGCATCCAATAAGTTTGTTTGTGTCATTGATTTAATATTTAGGTCATTTTCGTCCTCCCTAGGCATATTCTTGTCAAGTTAGGGTTTTTAACCAATCTTGTGCATCCAATAGGTGTGTTTGTGTCATTGGATGATCAATTAGGTCATTTTCGTCCTCCCTAGGCTTATTCTTGTCCAATTAGGGTTTTTAACCAATCTTGTGCATCCAATAACTTTGTTTGTGTCATTGAATTAATATTTAGGTCATTTTCGTCCTCCGTAGGCATATTCTTGTCCAATTAGGGTTTATAACCAATCTTGTGCATCCAATAGGTGTGTTTGTGTCACTGGATGATCAATTAGGTCATTTTCGTCCTCCCTAGGCTTATTCATGCCCAATTATGGTTTTTAACCAATCTTGTGCATCCAATAAGTTCATTTGTGTCATTGGACTAACATTTAGGTCATTTTCGTCCTCCCTAGGCATATTCTTGTCCAATTAGGGTTTTTAACCAATCTTGTGCTTCCAATAGGTGTGTTTGTGTCATTGGATAATCAATTAGGTCATTTTCGTCCTCCCTAGGCTTATTCTTGTCAAATTAGGGTTTTTAACCAATATTGTGCATCCAATAAGTTTGTTTGTGTCATTGAATTAATATTTTGGTCATTTTCGTCCTCCATAGGCATATTCTTGTCCAATTAGGGTTTTTAACCAATCTTGTGCTTCCAATAGGTGTGTTTGTGTCATTGGATGATCAATTAGGTCATTTTTCGTTCTCCCTAGGCATATTCTTGTCCAATTAGGGTTTTTAACCAATCTTGTGCATCCAATAGGTGTGTTTGTGTCATTGGAAGATCAATTAGGTCATTTTCGTCCTCCCTAGGCTTATTCTTGTCCAATTAGGGTTTTTAACCAATCTTGTGCATCCAATAGGTGTGTTTAAGTCATTGGATGATCATTTAGGTCATTTTTGTCCTCCCTAGGCTTATTCTTGTCCAATTAGGGTTTTTAACCAATCTTGTGCATCCAATAGGTGTGTTTGTGTCATTGGATGATCAATTAGGTCATTTTCGTCCTCCCTAGGCTTATTCTTGTCCAATTAGGGTTTTTAACCAATCTTGTGCATCCAATAAGTTGAGTTGTGTCATTAGATTTACATTTAGGTCATTTTCGTCCTCCCTAGGCTTATTATTGTCCAATTAGGGTTTTTAACCAATCTTGTGCATCCAATAAGTTCATTTGTGTCATTGGATTTACATTTAGATCATTTTCGTCGTCCCTAGGCATATTCTTGTCCAATTAGGGTTTTTAACCAATCTTGTGCATCCAATAGGTGTGTTTGTGTCATTGGATGATCAATTAGGTCATTTTCGTCATCACTAGGCTTATTCTTGTCCAATTAGGGTTTTTAACCAATCTTGTGCATCCAATAGGTGTGTTTGTGTCATTGGATGATCAATTAGGTCATTTTCGTCCTCCCTAGGCTTATTCTTGTCCAATTAGGGTTTTTAACCAATCTTGTGCATCCAATAGGTGTGTTTGTGTCATTGGATGATCAATTAGGTCATTTTCGTCCTCCCTAGGCTTATTCTTGTCCAATTAGGGTTTTTAACTAATCTTGTGCATCCAATAGGTGTGTTTGTGTCATTGGATGATCAATTAGGTCATTTTTATCCTCCCTAGGCTTATTCTTGTCCAATTAGGATTTTTAACCAATCTTGTGCATCCAATAGGTGTGTTTGTGTCATTGGATGATCAATTAGGTCATTTTCGTCCTCCCTAGGCTTATTCTTGTCCAATTAGGGTTTTTAACCAATCTTGTGCTTCCAATAAGTGTGTTTGTGTCATTGGATGATCAATTAGGTCATTTTCGTCCTTCCTAGGCATATTCTTGTCCAATTAGGGTTTTTAACCAGTCTTGTGCATCCAATAGGTGTGTTTGTGTCTTTGGATGATCAATTAGGACATTTTTGTCCTCCCAAGGCTTATTCTTGTCCAATTAGGGTTTTTAACCAATCTTGTGCATCCAATAACTTTGTTTATGTCATTGAATTAATATTTAGGTCATTTTCTTCCTCCCTAGGCATATTCTTGTCCAATTAGGATTTTTAACCAATCTTGTGCATCCAATAGGTGTGTTTGTGTCATTGGATGATCAATTAGGTCATTTTCGTCCTCCCTAGGCTTATTCTTGTCCAATTAGGGTTTTTAACCAATCTTGTGCATCCAATAACTTTGTTTGTGTCATTGAATTAATATTTAGGTCATTTTCCTCCTCCCTAGGCATATTCTTGTCCAATTAGGGTTTTTAACGAATCTTGTGCATCCAATAGGTGTGTTTGTGTCATTGGATGATCAATTAGGTCATTTTCGTCCTCCCTAGGCTTATTCTTGTCCAATTAGGGTTTTTAACCAATCTTGTGCATCCAATAAGTTGATTTGTGTCATTGGATTAGCATTTAGGTCATTTTCGTCCTCCCTAGGCTTATTCTAGTCCATTAGGGTTTTTAACCAATCTTGTGCATCCAATAGGTGTGTTTGTGTCATTGGATGATCAATTAGGTCATTTTCGTCCTCCCTAGGCTTATTCTTGTCCAATTAGGGTTTTTAACCAATCTTGTGCATCCTATAAGTTCATTTGTGTCATTGGATGATCAATTAGGTCATTTTCGTCCTCCCTAGGCTTATTCTTGTCCAATTAGGGTTGTTAACAAATCTTGTGCATCCAATAAGTTCATTTGTGTCATTGGATGATCAATTAGGTCATTTTCGTCCTCCCTAGGCATATTCTTGTCCAACTAGGGTTTTTAACCAATCTTGTGCATCCAATAGGTGTGTTTGTGTCATTGGATGATCAATTAGGTCATTTTCGTCCTCCCTAGGCTTATTCTTGTCCAATTAGGGTTTTTAACCAATCTTGTGCATCCAATAGGTGTGTTTGTGTCATTGGATGATCAATTAGGTCATTTTCGTCCTCCCTAGGCTTATTCTTGTCCAATTAGGGTTTTTAACCAAACTTGTGCATCCAACAGGTGTGTTTGTGTTATTGGATGATCAATTAGGTCATTTTTGTCCTCCCTAGGCTTATTCTTGTCCAATTAGGGTTTTTAACCAATCTTGTGCATCCAATAGGTGTGTTTGTGTCATTGGATGATCAATTAGGTCATTTTCGTCCTCCCTAGGCTTATTCTTGTCCAATTAGGGTTTTTAACCAATCTTGTGCATCCAATAGGTGTGTTTGTGTCATTGGATGATCAATTAGGTCATTTTCGTCCTTTCTATGCTTATTCTTGTCCAATTAAGGTTTTTAACAAATCTTGTGCATCCAATAAGTTCATTTGTGTCATTGGATGATCAATTAGGTCATTTTCGTCCTCCCTAGGCTTATTCTTGTCCAATTAGGGTTTTTAACCAATCTTGTGCATCCAATAGGTGTGTTTGTGTCATTGGATGATCAATTAGGTCATTTTCGTCCTCCCTAGGCTTATTCTTGTCCAATTAGGGTTTTTAACCAATCTTGTGCATTCAATAGGTGTGTTTGTGTCAATGGATGATCAATTAGGTCATTTTCGTCCTCCCTAGGCTTATTCTTGTCCAATTAGGGTTTTTAACCAATCTTGTGCATCCAATAGGTGTGTTTGTGTCATTGGATGATCAATTAGGTCATTTTCGTCCTCCCTAGGCTTATTCTTGTCCAATTAGGGTTTTTCACCAATCTTGTGTATCCAATAGGTGTGTTTGTGTCATTGGATGATCAATTAGGTCATTTTCGTCCTCCCTAGGCTTATTCTTGTCCAATTAGGGTTTTTAACTAATCTTGTACATCCAATAAGTTCATTTGTGTCATTGGATTAACATTTAGGTCATTTTCGTCCTCCCTAGGCATATTCTTGTCCAATTAGGGTTTTTAACCAATCTTGTGCATCCAATAGGTGTGTTTGTGTCATTGGATGATCAATTAGGTCATTTTCGTCCTCCCTAGGCTTATTCTTGTCCAATTAGGGTTTTTAACCAATCTTGTGCATCCAATAGGTGTGTTTATCTCATTGGATGATCAATTAGGTCACTTTGATCCTCCCTAGGCTTATTCTTGCCCAATTAGGGTTTTTAACCAATCTTGTGCATCCAATAAGTTTGTTTGTGTCATTGAATTAATATTTAGGTCATTTTGGTCCTCCCTAGGCATATTCTTGTCCAATTAGGGTTTTTAACCAATCTTGTGAATTCAATAGGTTTGTTTGTGTCATTGGATGATCAATTAGGTCATTTTCGTCCTCCCTTGGCATGTTCTTGTCCAACAAGGGTTTTTAACCAATCTTGTGCATCCAATAGGTGTGTTTGTGTCATTGGATGATCAATTAGGTCATTTTCGTCCTCCCTAGGCTTATTCTTGTCCAATTAGGGTTTTTAACCAATCTTGTGCATCCAATAGGTGTGTTTGTGTCATTGGATGATCAATTAGGTCATTTTCGTCCTCCCTAGGCTTATTCTTGTCCAATTTGGGTTTTTAACCAATCTTGTGCATCCAATAAGTTGAGTTGTGTCATTGGATTAACATTTAGGTCATTTTCGTTCTCCCTAGGCTTATTCTTGTCCAATTAGGGTTTTTAACCAATATTGTGCATCCAATAAGTTCATTTGAGTTATTGGATTAACATTTAGGTCATTTTCGTCCTCCCTAGGCATATTCTTGTTTAATTAGGGTTTTTAACCAATCTTGTGCATCCAATAGGTGTGTTTGTGTCATTGGATGATCAATTAGGTCATTTTCGTCCTTCCTAGGCTTATTCTTGTCCAATTAGGGTTTTTAACCAATCTTGTGCATCCAATAGGTGTGTTTGTGTCATTGGATGATCAATTAGGTCATTTTCGTCCTCCCTAGGCTTATTCTTGTCCAATTAGGGTTTTTAACCAATCTTGTGCATCCAATAAGTTCATTTGGGTCATTGGATGATCAATTAGGTCATTTTCGTCCTCCCTAGGCTTATTCTTGTCCAATTAGGGTTTTTAACCAATCTTGTGCATCCAATAGGTGTGTTTGTGTCATTGGATGATCAATTAGGTCATTTTCGTCCTCCCTAGGCTTATTCTTTTCCAATTAGGGTTTTTAACCAATCTTGTGCATCTAATAACACTGTTTGTGTCATTGAATTAATATTTAGGTCATTTTCGTCCTCCCTAGGCATATTCTTGTCCAATTAGGGTTTTTAACCAATCTTGTGCATCCAATAGGTGTGTTTGTGTCATTGGATGATCAATTAGGTCATTTTCGTCCTCCCTAGGCTTATTCTTGTCCAATTAGGGTTTTTAACCAATCTTGTGCATCCAATAGGTGTGTTTGTGTCATTGGATGATCAATTAGGTCGTTTTCGTCGTCCCTAGGCTTACTCTTGTCCAATTAGGGTTTTTAACCAATCTTGTGCATCCAATAGGTGTGTTTGTGTCATTGGATGATCAATTAGGTCATTTTCGTCCTACCTAGACTTATTCTTGTCAAATTAGGGTTTTTAATCAATCTTGTGCATCCAATAACTTTGTTTGTGTCATTGAATTAATATTTAGGTCATTTTCGTGCTCCCTATGCATATTCTTGTCCAATTAGGGTTTTTAACCAATCTTGTGCATCCAATAGGTGTGTTTGTGTCATTGGATGATCAATTAGGTCATTTTCGTCCTCCCTAGGCTTATTCTTGTCCAATTAGGGTTTTTAACCAATCTTGTGCATCCAATAACTTTGTTTTTGTCATTGAATTAATATTTAGGTCATTTTCGTCCTCCCTAGGCATATTCTTGTCCAATTAGGGTTTTTAACCAATCTTGTGCATCCAATAGGTGTGTTTGTGTCATTGGATGATCAATTTAGGTCATTTTCGTCCTCCCTAGGCATATTCTTGTCCAATTAGGGTTTTTAACCAATCTTGTGCATCCAATAGGTGTGTTTGTGTAATTGGATGATCAATTAGGTCATTTTCGTCCTCCCTAGGCTTATTCTTGTCCAATTAGGGTTTTTAACCGATCTTGTGCATCCAATAGGTGTGTTTGTGTCATTGGATGATCAATTAGGTCATTTTCGTCCTCCATAGGCATATTCTTGTCCAATTAGGGTTTTTAACCAATCTTGTGCATCCAATAGGTCTGTTTGTGTCATTGGATGATCAATTAGGTCATTTTCGTCCTCCCTAGGCTTATTCTTGTCCAATTAGGGTTTTTAACCAATCTTGTGCATCCAATAGGTGTGTTTGTGTCATTGGATGATCAATTAGGTCATTTTCGTCCTCCCTAGGCTTATTCTTGTCCAATTAGGGTTTTTAACCAATCTTGTGCATCCAATAAGTTGAGTTGTGTCATTGGATTAACATTTAGGTCATTTTCGTTCTCCCTAGGCTTATTCTTGTCCAATTAGGGTTTTTAACCAATCTTGTGCATCCAATAGGTGTGTTTGTGTCATTGGATGATCAATGAGGTCATTTTCGTCCTCCCTAGGCATATTCTTGTCCAATTTGGGTTTTTAACCAATCTTGTGCATCCAATAGGTGTGTTTGTGTCATTGGATGATCAATTAGGTCATTTTCGTCCTCCCTAGGCTTATTCTTGTCCAATTAGGGTTTTTAACCAATCTTGTGCATCCAATAGGTGTGTTTGTGTCATTGGATGATCAATTAGGTCATTTTCGTCCTCCCTAGGCTTATTCTTGTCCAATTAGGGTTTTTAACCAATCTTGTGCATCCAATAAGTTCATTTGTGTCATTGGATGATCAATTAGGTCATTTTCGTCCTTCCTAGGCATATTCTTGATCAACTAGGGTTTTAAACCAATCTTGTGCATCCAATAGGTGTGTTTGTGTCATTGGATGATCAATTAGGTCATTTTCGTCCTCCCTAGGCTTATTCTTGTCCAATTAGGGTTTTTAACCAATCTTGTGCATCCAATAGGTGTGTTTGTGTCATTGGATGATCAATTAGGTCATTTTCGTCCTCCCTAGGCTTATTCTTGTCCAATTAGGGTTTTTAACCAATCTTGTGCATCCAATAGGTGTGTTTGTGTCATTGGATGATCAATTAGGTCATTTTCGTCCTCCCTAGGCTTATTCTTGTCCAATTAGGGTTTTTAACCAATCTTGTGCATCCAATAGGTGTGTTTGTGTCATTGGATGATCAATTAGGTCATTTTCGTCCTTTCTATGCTTATTTTTGTCCAATTAGGGTTTTTAAGCAATCTTGTGCATCCAATAAGTTCATTTGTGTCATTGGATGATCAATTAGGTCATTTTCGTCCTCCCTAGGCATATTCTTGTCCAACTAGGGTTTCTAACCAATCTTGTGCTTCCAATAGATGTGTTTGTGTCATTGGATGATCAATTAGGTCATTTTCGTCCTCCCTAGGCTTATTCTTGTCCAATTAGGGTTTTTAACCAATCTTGTGCATCCAATAGGTGTGTTTGTGTCATTGGATGATCAATTAGGTCATTTTCGTCCTCCCTAGGCTTATTCTTGTCCAATTAGGGTTTTTAACCAATCTTGTGCATCCAATAGGTGTGTTTGTGTCATTGGATGATCAATTAGGTCATTTTCGTCCTCCCTAGGCATATTCTTGTCCAATTAGGGTTTTTAACCAATCTGGTGCATTCAATAGGTGTGTTTGTGTCATTTGATGATCAATTAGGTCATTTTCGTCCTCCCTAGACTTATTCTTGTCCAATTAGGGTTTTTAACCAATCTTGTGCATCCAATAACTTTGTTTGTGTCATTGAATTAATATTTAGGTCATTTTCTTCCTCCCTAGGCATATTCTTGTCCAATTAGAGTTTTAAACCAATCTTGTGCGTCTAATAGGTGTGTTTGTGTCATTGGATGATCAATTAGGTCATTTTCGTCCTCCCTAGGCTTATTCTTGTCCAATTAGGGTTTTTAACCAATCTTGTGCATCCAATAGGTGTGTTTGTGTCATTGGATGATCAATTAGGTCATTTTCGTCCTCCCTAGGCTTATTCTTGTCCAATTAGGGTTTTTAACCAATCTTGTGCATCCAATAGGTGTGTTTGTGTCATTGGATGATCAATTAGGTCATTTTCATCCTCCCTAGACTTATTCTTGTCCAATTAGGGTTTTTAACCAATCTTGTGCATCCAATAAGTTGAGTTGTGTCATTGGATTAACATTTAGGTCATTTTCGTCCTCCCTAGGCTTATTCGTGTCCAATTAGGGTTTTTAACCAATCTTGTGCATCCAATAAGTTGAGTTGTGTCATTGGATTAACATTTAGGTCATTTTCGTTCTCCCTAGGCTTATTCTTGTCCAATTAGGGTTTTTAACCAATCTTGTGCATCCAATAAGTTCATTTGTGTCATTGGATTAACATTTAGGTCATATCCGTCCTCCCTAGGCATATTCTTGTCCAATTAGGGTTTTCAAGCAATCTTGTGCATCCAATAGGTGTGTTTGTGTCATTGGATGATCAATTAGGTCATTTTCGTCCTCCCTAGGCATATTCTTGTCCAATTAGGGTTTTTAACCAATCTTGTGCATCCAATAAGTTGAGTTGTGTCGTTGGATTAACATTTAGGTCATTTTCGTTCTCCCTAGGCTTATTCTTGTCCAATTAGGGTTTTTAACCAATCTTGTGCATCCAATAAGTTCATTTGTGTCATTGGATTAACATTTAGGTCATATCCGTCCTCCCTAGGCATATTCTTGTCCAATTAGGGTTTTTAACCAATCTTGTGCATCCAATAGTTATGTTTGTGTCATTGGATGATCAATTAGGTCATTTTCGTCCTCCATAGGCTTATTGTTGTCCAATTACGGTTTTTAACCAATCTTGTGCATCCAATAAGTTTGTTTGTGTCATTGAATTAATATTTAGGTGATTTTCGTCCTTCCTAGGCATATTCTTGTCCTATTAGGGTTTTTAGCCAATCTTGTGCATTCAATAGGTGTGTTTGTGTCATTGGATGATCAATTAGGTCATTTTCGTCCTCCCTAGGCATATTCTTGTCCAATTAGGGTTTTTAACCAATCTTGTGCATCCAATAGGTGTGTTTGTGTCATTGGATGATCAATTAGGTCATTTTCGTCCTCCCTAGGCTTATTCTTGTCCAATTAGGGTTTTTAACCAATCTTGTGCATCCAATATGTTCATTTGTGTCATTGGATGATCAATAAGGTCATTTTCGTCCTCCCTAGGCATATTCTTGTCCAACTAGGGTTTTAAACCAATCTTGTGCATCCAATAGGTGTGTTTGTGGCAATGGATGATCAATTAGGTCATTTTCGTCCTCCCTAAACTTATTCTTGTCCAATTAGGGTTTTTAACCAATCTTGTGCATCCAATAGGTGTGTTTGTGTCATTGGATGATCAATTAGGTCATTTTCGCCCGCCCTAGGCTTATTCTTGCCCAATTAGGGTTTTTAACCAATCTTGTGCATCCAATAAGTTGAGTTGTGTCATTGGATTAGCATTTAGGTCATTTTCGTCCTCCCTAGGCTTATTCTTGTTCAATTTAGGTTTTTAACCAATCTTGTGCATCCAATAAGTTCATTTGTGTCATTGAATTAACATTTAGGTCATTTTCGTCCTCCCTAGGCATATTCTTGTCCAATTAGGGTTTTTAACCAATTTTGTGCATCCAATAGGTGTGTTTGTGTCATTGGATGATCAATTAGGTTATTTTCGTCCTCCCTAGGCTTATTCTTGTCCAATTAGGGTTTTTAACCAATCTTGTGCATCCAATAAGTTGAGTTGTGTCACTGGATTAACATTTAGGTCATTTTCGTTCTCCCTACGCTTATTCTTGTCCAATTAGGGTTTTTAACCAATCTTGTGCATCCAATTGGTGTGTTTGTGTCAATGGATGATCAATTAGGTCATTTTCGTCCTCCCTAGGCATATTCTTGTCCAATTAGGGTTTTTAACCAATCTTGTGCATCCAATAACTTTGTTTGTGTCATTGAATTAATATTTAGGTCATTTTCGTCCTCCCTAGGCATATTCTTGTCCAATTAGGATTTTAAACCAATCTTGTGCATCCAATAGGTGTGTTTGTGTCATTGGATGATCAATTAGGTCATTTTCGTCCTCCCTAGGCTTATTCTTGTCCAATTAGGGTTTTTAACCAATCTTGTGCATCCAATAGGTGTGTTTGTGTCATTGGATGATCAATTAGGTCATTTTCGTCCTCCCTAGGCTTATTCTTTTCCAATTAGGGTTTTTAACCAATCATGTGCATCCAATAAGTGTGTTTGTGTCATTGGATGATCAATTAGGTCATTTTCGTCCTCACTAGGCATATTCTTGTCCAACTAGGGTTTTAAACCAATCTTGTGCATCCAATAGGTGTGTTTGTGTCATTGGATGATCAATTAGGTCATTTTCGTCCTCCCTAGGCTTATTCTTGTCCAATTAGGGTTTTTAACCAATCTTGTGCATCCAATAGGTGTGTTTGTGTCATTGGATGATCAATTAGGTCATTTTCGTCCTCCCTAGGCTTATTCTTGTCCAATTAGGGTTTTTAACCAATCTTGTGCATCCAATAAGTTCATTTGTGTCATTGGATGATCAATTAGGTCATTTTCGTCCTTCCTAGGCATATTCTTGATCAACTAGGGTTTTAAACCAATCTTGTGCATCCAATAGGTGTGTTTGTGTCATTGGATGATCAATTAGGTCATTTTCGTCCTCCCTAGGCTTATTCTTGTCCAATTAGGGTTTTTAACCAATCTTGTGCATCCAATAGGTGTGTTTGTGTCATTGGATGATCAATTAGGTCATTTTCGTCCTCCCTAGGCTTATTCTTGTCCAATTAGGGTTTTTAACCAATCTTGTGCATCCAATAGGTGTGTTTGTGTCATTGGATGATCAATTAGGTCATTTTCGTCCTCCCTAGGCTTATTCTTGTCCAATTAGGGTTTTTAACCAATCCTGTGCATCCAATAACTTTGTTTGTGTCATTGAATTAATATTTAGGTCATTTTCGTCCTCCCAAGGCTTATTCTTGTCCAATTAGGGTTTTTAACCAATCTTGTGCATCCAATAGGTGTGTTTGTGTCATTGGATGATCAATTATGTCATTTTCGTCCTCCCTAGGCTTATTCTTGTCCAATTAGGGTTTTTAACCAATCTTGTGCATCCAATAGGTGTGTTTGTGTCCTTGGATGATCAATTAGGTCATTTTCGTCCTCCCTAGGCTTATTCTTGTCCAATTAGGGTTTTTTACCAATCTTGTGCATCCAATAGGTGTGTTTGTATAATTGGATGATCAATTAGGTCATTTTCGTCCTCCCTAGGCTTATTCTTGTCCAATTAGGGTTTTTAACAAATCTTGTGCATCCAATAAGTTCATTTGTGTCATTGGATGATCAATTAGGTCATTTTCGTCCTCCCTAGGCATATTTTTGTCCAACTAGGGTTTTTAACCAATCATGTGCATCCATAGGTGTGTTTGTGTCATTGGATGATCAATTAGGTCATTTTCGTCCTCCCTAGGCTTATTCTTGTCCAATTAGGGTTTTTAACCAATCTTGTGCATCCAATAGGTGTGTTTGTGTCATTGGATGATCAATTAGGTCATTTTCGTCCTCCCTAGGCTTATTCTTGTCCAATTAGGGTTTTTAACCAATCTTGTGCATCCAATAGGTGTGTTTGTGTCATTTGATGATCAATTAGGTCATTTTCGTCATCCCTATGGTTATTCTTGTCCAATTAGGGTTTTTAACCAATCTTGTGCATCCAATAACTTTGTTTGTGTCATTGAATTAATATTTAGGTCATTTTCGTCCTCCCTAGGCATATTCTTGTCCAATTAGGGTTTTTAACCAATCTTGTGCATCTAATAAGTTCATTTGTGTCATTGGATTAACATTTAGGTCATATCCGTCCTCCCTAGGCATATTCTTGTCCAATTAGGGTTTTTAACCAATTTTGTGCATTCAATAAGTTCATTTGTGTTATTGGATTAACATTTAGGTCATATTCGTCCTCCCTAGGCATATTCTTGTCCAATTAGGGTTTTTAACCAATCTTGTGCATCCAATAGGTGTGTTTGTGTCATTGGATGATCAATTAGGTCATTTTTGTTCTTCCTAAGCATATTCTTGTCCAATTAGGGTTTTTAACCAATCTTGTGCATCCAATAGGTGTGTTTGTGCCATTGGATGATCAATTAGGTCATTTTCGTCCTCCCTAGGCTTATTCTTGTCCAATTAGGGTTTTTAACCAATCTTGTGCATCCAATAGGAGTGTTTGTGTCATTGGATGATCAATTAGGTCATTTTCGTCCTCCCTAGGCTTATTCTTGTCCAATTAGGGTTTTTAACCAATCTTGTTCATCCAACAGGTGTGTTTGTGTCATTGGATGATCAATTAGGTAATTTTCGTCCTCCCTAGACTTATTGTTGTCCAATTAGGGTTTTTAACCAATCTTGTGCATTTAATAACTTTGTTTGTGTCATTGAATTAATATTTAGGTCATTTTCGTCCTCCCTAGGCATATTCTTGTCCAATTAGGGTTTTTAACCAATCTTGTTTATCCAATAGGTGTGTTTGTGTCATTGGAAGATCAATTAGGTCATTTTCGTCCTCCCTAGGCATATTCTTGTCCATTTAGGGTTTTTAACAAATCTTGTGCATCCAATAAGTTCATTTGTGTCATTGGATGATCAATTAGGTCATTTTCGTCCTCCCTAGGCATATTCTTGTCCAACTAGGGTTTTTAACCAATCTTGTTCATCCAATAGGTGTGTTTGTGTCATTGGATGATCAATTAGGTCATTTTCGTCCTCCCTAGACTTATTCTTGTCCAATTAGGGTTTTTAACCAATCTTGTGCATCCAATAACTTTGATTGTGTCATTGAATTAATATTTAGGTCATTTTCGTCCTCCCTAGGCATATTCTTGTCCAATTAGGGTTTTTAACCAATCTTGTGCATCCAATAGGTGTGTTTGTGTCATTGGATGATCAATTAGGTTATTTTCGTCCTACCTAGGCTTATTCTTGTCCAATTAGGGTTTTTAACCAATCTTGTGCATCCAATAACTTTGTTTGTGTCATTGAATTAATATTTAGGTCATTTTCGTCCTCCCTAGGGATATTCTTGTCCAATTAGGGTTTTTAACCAATCTTGTGCATCCAATAGGTGTGTTTGTGTCATTGGATGATCAATTAGGTCATTTTCGTCCTCCCTAGGCTTATTCTTGTCCAATTAGGGTTTTTAACCAATCTTGTGCATCCAATAGGTGTTTTTGTTTCATTGGATGATCAATTAGGTCATTTTCGTCCTCCCTAGGCTTATTCTTATCCAATTAGGGTTTTTAACCAATCTTGTGCATCCAATAAGTTCATTTGTGTCATTGGATTAACATTTAGGTCATATCAGTCCTCCCTAGGCATATTCTTGTCCAATTAGGGTTTTTAACCAATCTTGTGCATCCAATAAGTTCATTTGTGTTATTGGATTAACATTTAGGTCATATTCGTCCTCCCTAGGCATATTCTTGTCCAATTAGGGTTTTTAACCGATCTTGTGCATCCAATAGGTCTGTTTGTGTCATTGGATGATCAATTAGGTCATTTTCGTCCTGCCTAGGCATATTCTTGTCCAATTAGGGTTTTTAACCAATCTTGTGCATCCAATAGGTGTGTTTGTGTCATTGGATGATCAATTAGGTCATTTTCGTCCTCCCTAGGCTTATTCTTGTCCAATTAGGGTTTTTAACCAATCTTGTGCATCCAATAAGTTCATTTGTGTCATTGGATGATGCATTAGGTCATTTTCGTCCTCCCTAGGCATATTCTTGTCCAACTAGGGTTTTTAAACAATCTTGTGCATCCAATAGGTGTGTTTGTGTCATTGGATGATCAATTAGGTCATTTTCGTCCTCCCTAGGCTTATTCTTGTCCAATTAGGGTTTTTAACCAATCTTGTGCATCCAATAGGTGTGTTTGTGTCATTGGATGATCAATTAGGTCATTTTCGTCCTCCCTAGGCTTATTCTTGTCCAATTAGGGTTTTTAACCAATCTTGTGCATCCAATAGGTCTGTTTGTGTCATTGAATGATCAATTAGGTTATTTTCGTCCTCCCTAGGCTTATCTTTGTCCAATTAGGGTTTTTAACCAATCTTGTGCAGCCAATAAGTTTGTTTGTGTCGTTGAATTAATATTTAGGTCATTTTTGTCCTCCCTAGGCATATTCTTGTCCAATTAGGGTTTTTAACCAATCTTGTGCATCCAATAAGTTCATTTGTGTCATTAGATTAACATTTAGGTCATTTTCGTCCGCCCTAGGCATATTCTTGTCCAATTAGGGTTTTTAACCAATCTTGTGCATCCAATAGGTGTGTTTGTGTCATTGGATGATCAATTAAGTTATTTTCGTCCTCCTTAGGCTTATTCTTGTCCAATTAGGGTTTTTAACCAATCTTTTGCATCCAATAAGTTGAGTTGTATCATTGGATTAACATTTAGGTCATTTTCGTCCTCCCTAGGCTTATTCTTGTCCAATTAGGAGTTTTAACCAATCTTGTGCATCCAATAAGTTTGTTTGTGTCATTGAATTAATATTTAGGTCATTTTCGTCCTCCCTAGGCATATCTTGTCCAATTACGGTTTTTAACCAATTTTGTGCATCCAATAGGTGTGTTTGTGTCATTGGATGATCAATTAGGTCATTTTCGTTCTCCCTAGGCTTATTCTTGTCCAATTAGGGTTTTTAACCAATCTTGTGCATCCAATAAGTTTGTTTATGTCATTGAATTAATATTTCGGTCATTTTCGTCCTCCCTAGGTATATTCTTGTCCAATTAGGGTTTTTAACCAATCTTGTGCATCCAATAGGTGTGTTTGTGTCATTGGATGATCAATTAGGTCATTTTCGTCCTCCCTAGGCTTATTCTTGTCCAATTAGGGTTTTTAACCAATCTTGTGCATCCAATAAGTTCATTTGTGTCATTGAATGATCAATTAGGTCATTTTCGTCCTCCCTAGGCATATTCTTGTCCAATTACGGTTTGTAACCAATCTTGTGCATCCAATAAGTTCATTTGTGTCATTGGATTAACTTTTAGGTCATTTTCGTCCTCCCTAGGCTTATTCTTGTCCAATTTGGAGTTTTAACCAATCTTGTGCATCCAATAAGTTTGTTTGTGTCATTGAATTAATATTTAGGCCATTTTCCTCCTCCCTAGGCATATTCTTGTCCAATTAGGGTTTTTAACCAATCTTGTGCATCCAATAGGTGTGTTTGTGTCATTGGATGATCAATTAGGTCATTTTCGTCCTCCCTAGGCTTATTCTTGTCCAATTAGGGTTTTTAACCAATCTTGTGCATCCAATAACTTTGTTTGTGTCATTGAATTAATATTTAGGTCATTTTCCTCCTCCCTGGGCATATTCTTGTCCAATTAGGGTTTTTAACCAATCTTGTGCATCCAATAGGTGTGTTTGTGTCATTGGATGATCAATTAGGTCATTTTCGTCCTCCCTAGGCTTATTCTTGTCCAATTAGGGTTTTTAACCAATCTTGTGCATCCAATAACTTTGATTGTCTCATTGAATTAATATTTAGGTCATTTTCGTCCTCCCTAGGCATATTCTTGTCCAATTAGGGTTTTTAACCAATCTTGTGCATCCAATAGGTGTGTTTGTGTCATTGGATGATCAATTAGGTCATTTTCGTCCTCCCTAGGCTTATTCTTGTCCAATTAGGGTTTTTAACCAATCTTGTGCATCCAATAAGTTGAGTTGTGTCATTGGATGATCAATTAGGTCACTTTCGTCCTCCCTAGGCATATTCTTGTCCAATTAGGGCTTTTAACCAATCTTGTGCATCCAATAGGTGTGTTTGTGTCATTGGATGATCAATTAGGTCATTTTCGTCATCCCTAGGCTTATTCTTGTCCAATTAGGGTTTTTAACCAGTGTTTGTGTCATTGGATGATCAATTAGGTCATTTTCGTCCTCCCTAGGCTTATTCTTGTCCAATTAGGGTTTTTAACCAATCTTGTGCATCCAATAGGTGTGTTTGTGTCATTGGATGATCAATTAGGTCATTTTCGTCCTACTTAGGCTTATTCTTGTCCAATTAGGGTTTTTAACCAATCTTGTGCATCCAATAGGTGTGTTTGTGTCATTGGATGATCAATTAGGTCATTTTCGTCCTCCCTAGGCTTATTCTTGTCCAATTAGGGTTTTTAACCAATCTTGTGCATCCAATAGGTGTGTTTGTGTCATTGGATGATCAATTAGGTCATTTTCGTCCTCCCTAGGCTTATTCTTGTCCAATTAGGGTTTTTAACCAATCTTGTGCATCCAATAGGTGTGTTTGTGTCATTGGATGATCAATTAGGTCATTTTCGTCCTTTCTATGCTTATTTTTGTCCAATTAGGGTTTTTAAGCAATCTTGTGCATCCAATAAGTTCATTTGTGTCATTGGATGATCAATTAGGTCATTTTCGTCCTCCCTAGGCATATTCTTGTCCAACTAGGGTTTCTAACCAATCTTGTGCTTCCAATAGATGTGTTTGTGTCATTGGATGATCAATTAGGTCATTTTCGTCCTCCCTAGGCTTATTCTTGTCCAATTAGGGTTTTTAACCAATCTTGTGCATCCAATAGGTGTGTTTGTGTCATTGGATGATCAATTAGGTCATTTTCGTCCTCCCTAGGCTTATTCTTGTCCAATTAGGGTTTTTAACCAATCTTGTGCATCCAATAGGTGTGTTTGTGTCATTGGATGATCAATTAGGTCATTTTCGTCCTCCCTAGGCATATTCTTGTCCAAATTCGGGTTTTTAACCAATCTTGTGCATCCAATAGGTGTGTTTGGTTCATTGGATGATCAATTAGGTCATTTTCATCCTCCCTAGGCATATTCTTGTCCAATTAGGGTTTTTAACCAATCTTGTGCATCCAATAGGTGTGTTTGTGTCATTGGATGATCAATTAGGTCATTTTCGTCCTCCCTAGGCTTATTCTTGTCCAATTAGGGTTTTTAACCAATCTTGTGCATCCAATAGGTGTGTTTGTGTCATTGGATGATCAATTAGGTCATTTTCTTCCTCCCTAGGCTTATTCTTGTCCAATTAGGGTTTTTAACCAATCTTGTGCATCCAATAACTTTGTTTATGTCATTGGATGATCAATTAGGTCATTTTCGTCCTCCCTAGGCTTATTCTGGTCCAATTAGGGTTTTTAACCAATCTTGTGCATCCAAAAAGTTTCTTTATGTCATTGAATTAATATTTAGGTCATTTTCGTCCTCCCTTGGCATATTCTTGTCCAATTAGGGTTTTTAACCAATCTTGTGCATCCAATAGGTGTGTTTGTGTCATTGGATGATCAATTAGGTCATTTTCGTCCTCCCTAGGCTTATTCTTGTCCAATTAGGGTTTTTAACCAATCTTGTGCATCCAATAGGTGTGTTTGTGTCATTGGATGATCAATTAGGTCATTTGCGTCCTCCCTAGGTATATTCTTGTCCAATTAGGGTTTTTAACCAATCTTGTGCATCCAATAGGTGTGTTTGTGTCATTGGATGATCAATTAGGTCATTTTCGTCCTCCCTAGGCTTATTCTTGTCCAATTAGGGTTTTAAACCAATCTTCTGCATCCGATAAGTTTGTTTGTGTCATTGAATTAATATTTAGGTCATTTTCGTCCTCCCTAGGAATATTCTTGTCCAATTAGTGTTTTTAACCAATCTTGTGCATCCAATAGGTGTGTTTGTGTCATTGGATGATCAATTAGGTCATTTTCGTCCTCCCTAGGCATATTCTTGTCCAATTAGGGTTTTTAACCAATCTTGTGCATCCAATAGGTGTGTTTGTGTCATTGGATGATCAATTAGGTCATTTTCGTCCTCCCTAGGCTTATTCTTGTCCAATTAGGGTTTTTAACCAATCTTGTGCATCCAATAGGTGTGTTTGTGTCATTGGATGATCAATTAGGTCATTTTCGTCCTCCCTAAGCTTATTCTTGTCCAATTAGGGTTTTTAACCAATCTTGTGCATCCAATAAGTTAATTTGTGTCATTGGATTAACATTTAGGTCATTTTCGTCCTCCCTAGGCATATTCTTGTCCAATTAGGGTTTTTAACCAATCTTGTGCATCCAATAGGTGTGTTTGTGTCATTGGAAGATCAATTAGGTCATTTCCGTCCTCCCTATGCTTATTCTTGTCCAATTAGGGTTTTTAACCAATCTTGTGCATCCAATAAGTTTGTTTGTTTCATTGAACTAATATTTAGGTCATTTTCGTCCTCCCTAGGCATATTCTTGTCCAATTAGGGTTTTTAACCAATTTTGTGCATCCAATAGGTGTGTTTGTGTCATTGGATGATCAATTAGGTCATTTTCGTCCTCCCTAGGCATATTCTTGTCCAATTAGAGTTTTTAACCAATCTTGTGCATCCAATAGGTGTGTTTGTGTCATTGGATGATCAATTAGGTCATTTTCGTCCTCCCTAGGCTTATTCTTGTCCAATTAGGGTTTTTAACTAATCTTGTGCATCCAATAGTTGTGTTTGTGTCATTGGATGATCAATTAGGTCATTTTCGTCCTACCTAGGCTTATTCTTGTCCAATTAGGGTTTTTAACCAATCTTGTGCATCCAATAGGTGTGTTTGTGTCATTGGATGATCAATTAGGTCATTTTCGTCCTCCCTAGGCTTATTCTTGTCCAATTAGGGTTTTTAACCAATCTTGTGCATCCAATAGGTGTGTTTGTGTCATTGGATGATCAATTAGGTCATTTTCGTCCTCCCTAGGCTTATTCTTGTCCAATTAGGGTTTTTAACCAATCTTGTGCATCCAATAGGTGTGTTTGTGTCATTGGATGATCAATTAGGTCATTTATCGTCCTCCCTAGGCTTATTCTTGTCCAATTAGGGTTTTTAACCAATCTTGTGCATCCAATAGGTTGAGTTGTGTCATTGGATTAACATTTAGGTCATTTTCGTCCTCCCTAGGCATATTCTTGTCCAATTAGGGTTTTTAACCAATCTTGTGCATCCAATAGGTGTGTTTGTGTCATTGGATGATCAATTAGGTCATTTTCGTCCTCCCTAGGCTTATTCTTGTCCAATTAGGGTTTTTAACCAATCTTGTGCATCCAATAACTTTGTTTGTGTCGTTGAATTAATATTTAGGTCATTTTCGTCCTCATTAGGCATATTCTTGTCCAATTAGGGTTTTTAACCAATCTTGTGCATCCAATAGGTGTGTTTGTGTCATTGGATGATCAATTAGGTCATTTTCGTCCTCCCTAGGCTTATTCTTGTCCAATTAGGGTTTTTAACCAATCTTGTGCATCCAATAACTTTGTTTGTGTCATTGAATTAATATTTAGGTCATTTTCGTCCTCCCTAGGCATATTCTTGTCCAATTAGGGTTTTTAACCAATCTTGTGCATCCAATAGGTGTGTTTGTGTCATTGGATGATCAATTAGGTCATTTTCGTTCCCCCTAGGCTTATTCTTGTCCAATTAGGGTTTTTCACCAATCTTGTGCATCCAATAACTTTGTTTGTGTCATTGAATTAATATTTAGGTCATTTTCGTCCTCCCTAGGCATATTCTTGTCCAATTAGGGTTTTTAACCAATCTTGTGCATCCAATAGGTGTGTTTGTGTCATTGGATGATCAATTAGGTCATTTTCGTCCTCCCTAGGCTTATTCTTGTCCAATTAGGGTTTTTAACCAATCTTGTGCATCCAATAACTTTGTTTGTGTCATTGAATTAATATTTAGGTCATTTTCGTCCTCCCTAGGCATATTCTTGTCCAATTAGGGTTTTTAACCAATCTTGTGCATCCAATAAGTTTGTTTGTGTCATTG